>JBBPOH010000006.1:0-47233 GCA_038091335.1 Phylloporus arenicola | reverse complement strand
TAACAGGTACGTGTCATTCCAGATGTCCCCAGCTGATACTGATGGACCTAGATACTGGCATTGGAATGAGTGCAGAAGAACTAACAACCAACCTGGTATGCTAGTATGGCGGGCTAATAACCACTCAGCTTATGTTGCGTTCAGGGAACACTCGCGAAATCAGGAACCTCCGAGTTCCTTGCGAAAGCGGACAACCTGGATATGACCAATTCGGGAAACCTCATTGGTGCCTTCGGTGTCGGATTCTATAGCAGGTGTCGTTGTTTTCTTCAACGTTCGAAGGCCCATTATCTTAACCACAATTTCTAGTTTTCTCGTCGCAGATAAAGTCACAGTCGCCTCCATTCCTCCAAAGTCATCCAAGCATCCCAATCCCTCGCAGAGCATCTTTAGCTCATCCACAGATGAAGGTACTTTTGAGGTGTTTCCTGACCCTCGCGGAAATACCCTCGGGCACGGCACCGAGATTACCCTTGAACTCAAGGCTGATGCAACAAAATATTTGGCACCCTCGAACCTGATAAAGCTCATGTGTGTACATCTCTATCACTATGATGTATACCACACTAAAGCTCGCCAAAGCAATCAACATTCGGCCTTCTCTACATCCTTCCCTATCTATATCTGGAACGAAGTCGAGCAGGAAGTTCCTGTAGAAGAGCAGGAAGCACCACAGAATGACTCAGAAACAAACGGCGATGAAGAAGAAGCTGTGGTTGAAGAGGAGAAGGAATCGGCGCCTGATGCACCCAAGACACAAAAAGTGATGGTCGGCTTGTGGGAGCACATGAACTCTCAGCCACCCCTCTGGATGCGGTACGTACTATCCTCCGAGCGAGTGGGACTTGAGATTGATTGAACGGATATTAGTGATCCCAAAACTGTTACGGATGAAGAATATGGGCTGTTGTACCAAGCCACGTTCAAGGACTTTCAAACGCCTCTGACATGGACTCACTTTGCTGGGGATTCAGGGGACGGCGTCTCCTTCCGCGCACTTATCTATGTTCCTTCTCGTCTGTGAGTTGGGAGCTTGAACATGGAGACTTCGTAATTGACACACCTTAGACCTAGTGATTTCTTCAATCAACCACTTGATGCACCCACTAATGACGTCAAACTGTTTGTGAAGCACGTCTTTGTCACTTCTGATCTCGGCGAATATGCTCTTCCGAAGTGGGCTAGTTGGGTGAAGGTTATAGTTGACGGTACGTGCCCGCTGCCGTCCCACAGATGATAATTGGTCTCATCGTGGGCAGCTGAGGACCTCCCTCTTAACGTATCTCGTGAGACGCTGCAATCCAGTGCATTTCTCAAGCAAATCAAGAACCTCATTATCCGCCGCCTGCTTCAGCTATTTGGAAAGATTGCAGAGGAAGATCAGGAGAAGTTCAACGAGCTCACCGGGATATATAACACCGTTCTTAAACTTGGCGCGACGGGAGACAGTAGGAACCACGAGAAAATTGCGGCGCTGACGCGCTTTACAACTAACCAGAGGAACGGTACCTCTCTTGATGATGTGCGTGAAGTAAATCGGAAGGCGAGAGTCATACGACTGATTCACACAAAATTGTGCAGTACCTCAATAACAAGAAGCAAGGCCAGAAACAGATCTTCTATCTTGCTGACATGGGCAAACCTATCGAGCATCTTACGGGCAGTGTTTTTGTGGAGAAGCTTCATGCAAGAGGCTACGAAGTTTTGCTCTTGAATGAGCCCTTGGACGAGATCCTCACACAAACTCTGCAGAAGTGGAAGTGAGTTGTGTTATCTGACTTTGTGCGGATTGGATGATAGCTGTTTACAGGGGCATCCAATTCCAGGATGTTGCGAAGGCTGGTCTCAAGTTTGGGGATGGTAAGCAATGATTTAATACAAGGAGTCAGCAATGACATGTTTGCCACAGATTCCGAGGAGGAAGAGGAAAATATGGTAGTACTGACGAAGAAATTCGAGCCTTTGCTAAAGTGGCTGAAGGTCCAGGTTGGCGAGAATGCGAGAGACGGTAATGTCCCATCCACCTATCGAACGATCGACCCAGGTTGACCGCGGGACATAGTCATTATTTCTGATAGGCTGGTGACAAGTCCGTGTGCAATCGTAGCCGACAGCTTTGGCCTCACAGCCAATGTCCAAAAGTTGATAAGCGCGACCAACAAAGGCGCCAAAAGTGATGACATGCAGGAGATGATGAAAAAGCAGAAGGTGCTGGAGATCAATCCCCGGTCGCCTCTGATTGAGGGCTTGCTGCACCGGATCGAACAAGTGGAAGTAGATGGTATAGTGACCGATGAAGACCTTGAGGCAGAACTTCGAGAGGTTGCCGCGATTTTGATTGACGGAGCATTGGTCCGATCTGGCTTTGACGTTGCCGATTCCAACCTGTGGGGTTTCCGCTTACCACGTACCTGGCGTTGACTGACAAACTGCGCATCAGGTTCCTGACTCGAGTAGATCGTGTTCTCAGACGGTCGTTGGGTGTTTCGGAGACTGCACCAACGGACAGCACTGTGAAACCTGCGCCGCCAGTTGACCCGTCGATTTCTGAGGAGGCCGTGAGACATGAAGAAGACGCGAAGACGTGGGATAAATTCACCCGTAATGAAGGGATTCAGTTTGAGATGGAGGAGATTGACGAGGAGGGGAACGTAGTTGCTGCGCACGATGAGCTGTGAATGTAGTTCCGTCGTTAGTTTGAGTTGGAATCGCACCGCATTCTGCCTCCAACCTTGACCATCTTCGAGGCTTACCATGCCACCAGCCAAGCCCGCTGCCTTCTCCCGCCTCCAGCTCGCAGCGGCCCTACTTGGTGAGTAGCCAGACATGCCCTGGGACACCGCGCTTGAACCAGCGTCGTCCAGAATACGACAATGATCCAGACAACCCCGACGCGCCCTACCGCTCAGCTCACGAGAGCGCCATCTTTGCCCATCTCCGTCGCAACGATCCCTTGCGCAAGTCCCGCAGAGGTACCGACTATCTCGGCGTTCAGGTTCCAAGCGAGGTTGGAAGCGATCCACCGAACAGAAAATTAAATGCCCTCCGCAACCCCTTCGCAAACGCAAACGATGAGGATGAATCGGGCGAGGAGAGTGCGGTCGAAGTCGACCTCACTTCATGGGGTCTTGATGCCTTCATGGACAAGGACAAGGCAAAAGGTAAAAGGAAAGGTAACGGGAGGGCCAAGTCAGAGATCCTTCCCAATCCACACACCAACGTCCCCGGCACCCCCCGCAACAGAAGTATGCGGTCCATGAGTGTTGGCGCCCTGAATGAATTCGGCGCAGGCGGTGCATTCTTGGATGGTCCCGACAGTCTGGGGCGTGCGCGGTCCTCCGTCGACCTTGAGCAGCTCCGGTCGCCGCTGCCACCACTCCAACGCCGCCGAGCCTCTACTCATACACTCATCGAGACTCTCCCTGTCCAACCTCCCCTCCATTCTGTCCCTTTCCCTTCTGTCTCCGTCTCAGGGCGGTCGTCTCCCGGCCCGGAGGAAACTCTAAGACCTGGGTCCCGCTCATCACGCTTAGATTTGCAGACCGTTCACGCACGCTCACAATCCAATGCAAGCCTAGGCTCAAAAGCTTTGCTAAACGATGCCCCTGATGACGAGAATACCAACCCATTCACTGTTCAGCCTCCTTCTCCAGACCGCGCTTCTCGCTTCGACCCGAAAGCCAATCGGGGTCGGACCATGTCGAATGGATCGATGGGCACCATGGGGTCAAAGAACGTGCTTTCAGATGACAACGTTTTCTCTGTCCGCCCTCCTTCTCCCTCTCGTTCCTCGCGCTTTGATCCCAAGATGCATGGTCGGACCTTGTCTGTCAACTCCATGGGCACACGCATGCTTCCCGAAAACGACGTTGATGGCGAATCACGACGTGATCGCCCACTCTCTACGTTAGAGTTACTCCGGCCGAAAGTTCTCGTTATGCCAAGCCCATTACAAAGTAATATCCCCTCGCAACCTCCTCCCATGATAAGACCGCCTAGTGGTTTCGAAGCATCCGCTGATGGTCTCCCTACTCCCCGGTCTTCCCGGCTGGGTGTCCCCGTTGCTTCCAACTCTTTTACTCCGAACCCTCGTGCCAGCCTCTCGGTATCCCAGCTTGCTTTCAGGAACACGCTGGTCGTCGGAGGACAGAGGGATATCACTTACACCGATATCGATCGACATTTTCCTCGTGCACTCAAAGATGGAGAACAGGCTTACTTTGAGATGGGGGAGGAAGCGTCTCCGGTGCCTTCCACTATTCCCTTGCCCCCTGATCCGCCACCAGTGGAATTGGAGATTAGACGACCTGCTGGAAGATTATATGGCCACAGTTTGATTGATAATCTCGAACATCGAAAACTGGAGATGAAATCAAAGGCTCGGTAGGCCTGACGTACTGAATAGCAGTTTTCCGAGGCTAATTGCCCCCCCTCGTCATAGTGCATTCCGGGGTGATGACCGACCTTCTATGATGGTTCGCGGAACCTTGATTGATCCTGATTCACTTGGTTCCCAACTAAATCCGCAGGACCCCAGAGCTTCCGCATTCGTGAGACGAAATTCCAGTGCCAGAGCGCTGGGGGATGTGGGTGGCGACAAATTATCTATGATTGGGGCTTCGGCTTCGACCGGGAACCTCCCACAAAGTCGTTCCGTCTTTGGCGTTGACACATTGTGGGATCGTGAGTTGCAGAAGCTCAAGGAGATTGAGGCTCAGGAACGGGCCGAGCTGGAGGAGCGTACGAAACACGAGCAAGAGGACACAGAGCGACGCCAGCGGAAGAAGAAGAAGAAGGGCAAATCGAAATTGCAACAAGAATCAGCACCACACCCCGACGCAAGTTCGCAGGACGTTTCAGATTCTCGAGCGTCCTCCCAACCACCTATGCTTCCAGCTATCCAGAAGCCTATTCTCCGACGTGCGCCACCGGTAGATGATGATGCAGAAAGTGAGAGTGAGAGCGATGATGACGACGTTCCTCTGGGGCGGTCTCTTGGTCGTATTTCCGACAAAGCTGCTGACAACTGGGTGGCAGAATCGTCTGATGAGGATGAAGGACCAAGACGCACGATTGGTGAGGGCCTTCGCCATGTTGGGTCCTCCGTTCCACCACCAGTACTGCAAGGCGAGGAGGACAGCGAGGAGGACATTCCCTTGACTGCAGCCGCCGAACGGATTGCCAAACGAGCGACGCATTTTTCACCTCCGAGGCTCGCGGATGACGATGAGGACGAAGATAAACCACTTGCAGCGGTGCTCAGCGAATCAAGGATTTCGCTCAGTCAGTCAAAGCTATCTCTGCCAAACTTTAGTTTCGACAATCTTTCCGGGGAGCGTCCATCCACGAACGACGATGACGACGACGACGAGCAGCCCCTTGGACTCCGTGCTTCTCGTCTTCCCACCATGGGTTCCCATGCGTCTCTTCCATTGACTGGCGGGGATGGTGGGGATGAAGACGACGACAAGCCGCTTGCGTTACACCCCGAGCAGCAGCGCAAGACGCAGTACCAGATGCTCGCCCAGTTGCAGCAACAACAGCAAATGATGATGCAAGCACAGATGCACAACAGCATCTACTTTGGCAACCCTGCGATGATGGGCTCTGGGTTTCTCGGGCCGCCCATGGGTATGGCTGCCCCTCCTTTCATGGGCATACCTATGCCTCCCTCTCCACCCCCAGTTCAAGATGCTGCCAAGTACGGCCGCGTAGACAGATGGCGTCACGATGTCGCCGTCGAGGGTGAACCATAGCCTCTACTTTATTAATCACTTTGGACTGGACTTTTGGCTTTCATTCATTTATTCAAGCTCTATATTTCCCTCCCTCCCTGTTCCTCATTCATTTACTACTCACTTTTTCTAACGAATCTAACGAAACACCCTAGCGAATCAGTCACCCTTAGTAATAGGGACATTAGAAATAAGTCACTCCTTTAACGTCCTTTGCATACAGAAATACAGCGGTACAACTCGAGATAAAATGTCCAGGTAGATCTACTCGAAATATACCATGAAACAATGCGACATGAATCCGTGAATGAAGGTGGTTAGGTAGTAGTTGCGAGGGTTATAATATAATGCACGGATGAGAACAGAGAGGGCGGGGGAAGGGCGAGGGATGGGCTAGCAAATGATGACATGTGACACACGACCCGAGAGCATGACGCCGAGAGCAAGACGCCGATAGGAAAACGCAACACTTTCAAGTTCGGTTTCCTCATGCAGTCAGTATTAAGCAAAGAAACGGAAAAAGGGACAACATGGGGGAATCATGACGGATTCGTGATCCATAATCTGCGTTTCGGGACTGTGACAATCGAGACCTCTCGTCTGCCCATTTCCTCTTCTATCCGCCGTTGTCTCGTGTCTTCATCGCCATCATCATCATCGTCATCTGTTTCGACAGAACGAGGCCCCTGACTCGTGGATACATCGTCGTGGCCGGTAGCGCGGTAGAGGGGTTGGTGTAAGTATGGGCCACGAGTGTCAGTTGGAAAAAGAAACTGATCCGTTCCTGTCATGGAGAGCGGACGGGAGGCTGGTGTATCAGGGGAAACGGCAGGCTGAGGGGGTGGAACGCGAACGCGTGCAGCTAAAGTAGTCAAAAGGGACTTTGCGGGGCGTCCATGCCAAGCGAGCGCAATGAGTGAAATGTAAAAAATGACGGTCCAGAGGAGGAATACAACAAACAGAGACAATGGAGCACTATACCAGAGAGCAACAAGAGACAGGACGCAGAGGGCCAGGATAAGTAGATGGAACGTAATGCGAAGAAAGAGTTCGAATGGCGGTGGTAGCTCATGGATAGTACGAGTAAACACAGGCGCTGGCACCAATGCGCGAGTACTAAGCATGTCTGCCGTATTAGGTGTCGAGCCGTTCGAATGTCCTTGCGTTCTGGCGTGAGTGGCGATGTAATCAAGCTCATTCTGTTCATTTGATGTATGGTGATCGCATTGAAAAGGAAGGAAGTCAGTATCGTTGAGTTTTTAAGCGACATGATGCATACCACTGCATTTAGACTGCGTCGCCGATCGAGCCAATCGACATCACCCAAACTACGAGGCACCACTGGTACACGTTGGTATATTTCGATATTCGGGTATGCAAGGCCATTGATGCTAGCCCTACGGATGCGTGTGGGGCGGTTAACTACCTCGAAGGCTCGCTGAGGTCCTGCGGAATGCACTGATTCGCCGTCGATTGAGGCCCTTCCTTCCCGGCTCCGGCGACCAAGCCAAAAACTAGAGCCACCCCATGAATGTAAACGCACTCGCGGCGAGGCGGGAGGTGAAGGTGGATACTGTGTCTGGTGTGGAGCAGGGCTTGAGCCCAGCTTTTCCGCCGTATCCACGGAATTGGCGCGAGACGCAGCGGCCTCAGAACGATCGAGAATCCCCTTTTGAGGGCGTGCTGATCGAAAGAGTGACAAAAGATAGAGGACAGGCACGACGACATATAGTGCAACGACAAGTATTAGTCCTGCTACACCGTGTCCTGTTTGCAAAATGGGGCTAGAACCACTACGTTTTGATAGGATGGCCGTAGACCGCCGGATGGACGTAAAGGACGTAACAAGACCTGCAAATCCCAATCCGTATGCTGCGACAGCAATCACCGAAGCTAAATAGATGAATAGCGCATTGCGATGGGTCTGGTCCGTGACTTTGGCTGGTGGGGGTGCTAATCGTGCAAAGAGAATCGCAGGAAGGAGCAGGGCAACAGAGAGGGGTGCGGTAAGCTTGTGTGCAAAGGATACATCATATGTTTCGAATGAGTTGGTGGTGGGGATAGACGTGGCGGTTGGGGTTGAGGGGCTGCCTGAGGGTGTTGATGGAAGTGACCGAAGTGGGGATGCGCACTGAGTCAGGTATTGATTGTTAACTCCGGCGCCGTTGGCGTTGAGGCCAGTTTGGAGCTGCCCAGAAGGGCCACCCCAGGAAGAATTAGAAGCGGTGATGACCCCGTTGTAAGCTCTGAGGATCCAGAGTTCATTAAGGTATGTGCCATTCTCATCTTGACCACCAAAGACGATAGTATCTGAGGCACCTTGCCGGTTACTGCCAACGAGTGCTTCGTTAAACGAATAAGCGACTGCACCTTCCCGTGGAGTGGGGAAAGTCGGAGTGCCAGATGTTCCTGGGTCACCTGCGGGAAGAACTCTGCTCCAGTCGCCTGTTTGGACATTCAAAACCGCAACTTCTCCTTTTTGCAGGCCGCCTTGGTCGTCCCAATAGGAAGAATTGAAAGTGCCGAGGATGAGAAAAACTTGAGAATTGAAAGACGAGGAGGCGGAGGAAGGATTGAAGACGAGTGCGCCACCGTATCGAGGGGCAGGACAGGCGGGTGGAGTTATCTCAGAAGGCGAAGAACCTGCGTTGACAACATAAGAATTGGAATCAGCACAAGTGTTACTAGAGTCGGCGGTGGTATTGCATCCGCTGACGGAGACAATGTAGGTGCCCAGGACGGTGGAAGCCTGGTTGACGCTGGAACCGGGTGTGTTACCGATGGATTGACTAGACCAGCTGCCAAAGGTGTAATTTGATGCGAGGTTGGAGGAGAGCGCGCCAGTAATTTTGAACTGCCAGACATCGTCGATGGGGAACATTGTGGAGCCATCTGTGCCGCCAGACATGTAAAAAGTGGTGTTTGTGGACGCGCTATCGGCGGGGGTGCGATAGTCTCTGCCACCTGATGCGCCCCATCGAGGGGAAGGTGCGCCCGGGGAGACGGAGACCTGTGACCAGAACTGGTTGATGTAGTCGAACTCCTGGGATGGCGTGAGAGGCCGGGCAAACGGGGAGAGTGGGAACGCACCCATACGTCGGACAACGGCTGGCCATTGACGCCTTGGCCACCGAGGAGGAAATGTGCCTGGCGACTGGAGGGGTGTGAGCCGCGAAAAAGGAGATGGAATGGGCGTACTAGCTGGACGAAAAGTCGTCGCCCCCAAGCGCCATGTACCTGGCTGGCGGGGGTGTCATTGGCAGACCAGCCTGCGTTGTTGGCAGAGACCACTGATTTGTGCTGAAATCGATGCTAAAGAGAGGATGAGAGAGAAAAAGAAGGGTGAATATAGACGCACAGAAATGTCTGGGAAGTGGGAATACCACTGGATGATTTACCGCCAAAGATGAGAAGGGTGCGCGTTGAGTCGTCGTAGCCGATGGAGGGATACTTGAGCGGGGGCGCGGAGGTCCCAAGGATGAGGTCGGTGATGTTGAGCCACTGCAAGGGCGGGACGGGCATGTTGGTCGAGATCGCCTGGCCGACGGCGCGGAGTGAGACGAGGAGCGGGACGAGGAGCGGGACGAGGGGCGGCATCACGGCGCGTTGCTGGCGCAGGGCGCTCGGACGCTCGTGCAAAGACAAAGTTGGTCGTCGACGGCGCTGCTTCCTTCCAAAATTGCCTTATTTGGTAGCTCATCTGGGCGGAGATGCCGATGCCGAGATGCCGAGCGGGCGGCGCATTTCCCGGGCCGGGCGGGCCGTAGAGGATCAACATCCCGTGACGAGCGTATGCGCATCTCTACCATGAAACGCATCCTCACAAACGACGAGCATGAAGCGCGACAGTTTCAAAGCAACACCAACGGGTGAGTCTGTCAACTTTGTTTCAATTCCTTGATTCAAATAATTTACAACTTTCAGTACATTTGCTGGCGATTTCGCTGCCAGCATCCGCGCAGCTTCCATGCGCGCTAGAAAGTGTCTGTTTCGTATCTAAACCAATGCCCCACCCCAAACTCACCCTCTGCAACGTGTCTTCTAGCCGTTTCTGAAGGATATCTTTCACCGCCTTCCGCACCCTTGAAACAGGCACCTGTCGCCCTAACCGGAGCTGGTTACCAACTTTCTGCGCGTGAAAACAATCGCCAAATATTCTCCTCCAATCCCGGTGTCTACACCCCCCTCCCATCCCCCTCCAAGCGCAAATGCTCCCACCCCGATTCACATGACGATGCCCAACAGTCGATCACGCCCTTCTTCATCTCTCCCCAATCTCAAGATCGAGGACACTTGGCGGCGGAACTGAGTACTGATGACATGGTGGTGGACAGACTCATGAAACCTCTGCGGCGATCTGGACGGATCAGGGAGATGTCATCTCTTCCACCCGCCTGCTCCTTGTTTCGTTGCGAAACGGAAATGAATTCGCATCAGTGCGAAGAATCCACCAACACGCGCCCCGCACAGCCCCCTCGCTCGAGTCGGCTTAAGCCTTACAATGAACAACAGTAAACTTGATCCAGATGCTTATTATTTTAGGTAGGTCTTCAAACGGCCACTGCTTTCATTTTGGTCCGCAGCGCTTGTCAAAACACCAACTTGATTTATTTATTTTGCTTTTATACAGGTCAGATGTCAACTGCTGGAATCGTAGTGCTCGCCAATTTGTTGTACATCTGTGCTGTGTCGTTGCTTCGGAATAATGCTCATACACCTGTCAACATTCCTGTGCTCGTCTACCCTCTGAGACCCGGTCGCAAATGCATCCCCTTGCGGAGTTGACAAAGTGACATGACTCAACCAAAATGCAAAGTGCGCTAACTGCATAGCTCCGTTACTTCAATCCGTCAGCTGTTCCTCACGTTGTTCTGACAGGTGTCTTGTGGTCCGTGGTCGGCTCTGCATACGTAACATATTTCGGTTGCCATTTAATCGATATGGCTCTCACCTATCGCATTTGTCTGACATGCACTGTTTCCCACATTCGGTTTCTGCGCTTTTCAGGTAACGGGCATTTTTGGCACTAAATCCCGCGAGCGTCGAGACCACACACCCGATGGGCAAATATTCCCAGATCTTCGACAGATTCATGTTTCGTTCATTGGGAAAACTCGATTTAGTGCTGATCGCGTAGTATATCTACGTGCACAATCTCCACCGTCCCTTTCCTTTAAATCCCTCCCCCCATTCAAACGACATTCAAACATCCTCTCATCTTCCTGTCTTCTCGCCACCCTCATGGCCTCTCCACCGTCGCTGCCAGCATGCAGCCCCGAGGAACGTTTCAGCAAGGCTAAAAAACATCTATGGCAAGTAAAAGTACTCTCCTCTTCTCTCAACGACTGTTGGAATTAGAGAGTGCATGTAACAATGCGTTGTTGTCCCTGGATTTCCAGAAGCGATGTCCGTCGCTGTTGGTCTATTGCGCTTCTCGCCTGCATTGCGCTTACGTGCCACGCAAACGAGAACCTTATAATAATACGATATCCTCACAGGGCTTCTGAATCCCCAACATACCAAGAGAACCACAAAGAACTTGACATGAAGTCGCCATCCCCAGAGTATATCCGGCTGCGTTCCAGTCATTCAGCTACACCCGAACAAGCTCGATCTCCTCAAATGACGGCGAAGTCACAAGTTCCGGAGTGCATTCTGAAGGGGCCATCAAAGTTCGTTGTTTTTCTCTGTCACGCACGACGAATTATTGATCGGAATATGGCCATTCGCTGCGAGCAGCCGGCCACAACATGTCTTACCACCATTCCCTCGTGAAGGATTCAATTTCGATCACGACCGCCGATTACCCCTTCCGCGGTCTTGGAGCGTGACGGAACGCACAAACCCCAGAGACAGACCGATGTCTAGGTAGTTGTTCACCCGCATGTGATCAACCTTGAACTCACTCTGCAACAAGACCCATCGCCTCGACTTCCACAACAGACACACGGATTAATAATGAACGACCTGTTTCGCTTTCCGTCTTTAATTCACCGACTGCGACCTACATGTGGCCTGGTTTTCAGGCCGCATCACAGATGAGCCACCCCCCCATCATTTACGTCAACTACGACATTAGAGACCACATGAGGTCAGCGTCCAGCGGCTCCGTGTCAAGCATACATGATTCACCTGTCATATCGTGTGTTCTTTCTGCCGTTTCCCGTGAAGGCGTTCGTTGATCTTCAAATCAGCTCACCGGCATTAACACACTATGACCGCTTTACCACCAATATGCTTCCCAGGAAGCGGCGCAGCACATCTCCCGAGAGGTAGTATGTCGGTCTTGATGTCTTTGAATGATTTGGTCATCTTATCATGCACCTTCGCCACAGTGTGCCACCTGTGCGGAGTACCTCTTCCCGAACCATAATGGAGTCAATGAGGTATATCTTCCATGGCCTCCGCGGTGTCTTACTAAGTTATTCCTAGTCGGGCGCAGCTTTCAGACCGTGAACCTCACCCCCAATCTGTGCAAGGCTACCGCCAACATGATAGACATTCTCGACCATTTAGTGCCACACTGCGCTCGGGGTCTATGCACCACTCATTCACATCTTCTGAAGACGACCAGCTCAGATCATCGCATGAGGGCAGCCCTCAGATTAGCGAAGCTAGTGAAGGGGAGAGGGCGGCTCGGCCTGTTGTGCGGCGCCCATCGCCTCGCGCCGATGTTGCGGACACATGGGAACGATACGCAAAACCGACGTTGTCCCCCGATGGCACCACTAGAAAATGGCAGTGCACGTGGCCGACACCGGAAGACCGCAAAAAGCCCACATGCGAATATACTTCTAAAAAACAACTTGTCAAACGTCACGTCGAGACCACACATTTGCGGTACAAGTAAGTGTATCGCATCTGCAGCCAGCGCTTTCTCATCCTCTGTAGACCCTTTATTTGTGAAGTGTGTAAGAAAGGATTCCCACAAAAGACATCCCTAGATACCCACATGCATGGCCAGTGCGTATTCTCTTATCAGGATATTGAACCAGCTCACACCCGAGTTTACTAGTACTGGTTCCACACCCCATGTTTGTCGCTATGGATGCGGAATGGCATTTAAAGACCCTGCCCGGAGGCATCGTCACATGGTTGAGGAGCATGGATACATTCCAAGGCAGTCTAAAAAGAAACATAAGGCCGACCCATCTCAAGCCACCGCTACCGACCCCGTACGTCCACTCACATTTATACGTGGCTCGGACGAGTAAATCTTTCTGGCTATGGATCACTCTTTGTTTATCTGGATGAGTGGTATTTCATTCGTATCGTTGTATCTTTAAATCTTCGACACCGTTGCGCTGTTATATTTATCAATGGGATATCCTTAGCCAACATACATGTCACTGCTAGAGTATTTAATATGATACCACCTTGTAGCCTTCACGACTCACTGTAGGAAGGATGCTGTGAAGCGATGAGCGTCGACAGCGAGAGTATCGTGGGAGTGCAAGTCATCCAATGTGTGCGTGGGAGCTTGCCGCCGCCAGAAAGTGGGGTTACAATGTCCATGAGTGTCGTGCTCATCATGAACCGGCTGTCGCGATGACAAGGAATCTGACCGTTCACCTCGCCGTTGACGATGAAACAGATGGCCGTACGGTATCCTCCGCATCCGCACTTCGCTACGTGTGTCTCGGAAACTGACTGACACATGGCGATCAAACGTCAAGAAAGTGATGAAGAACTGTGCTAGCGGCGGTAACAATGAGCTGGATCGCTTTGTTCCAAGTAACAGCCGACGTCAAATCGACTTTGTATCAATCACGATGGCACGATCCTTCCCGAAATGAACTGTCAAGAGCAGAGATTTATTTATTTATTTATTTACGTTTCCTTTATGCTTGATGGAACGATTCCTCCGTCCCCCTGCTGGTATTTGCCTGATCTCGGTGATATTGGATTGGACACGATATAATGCAGCCAAGCAAGCATGTCGTGGCGAATGTTTGAACCACCGAACCTTCCTTTTTGGGGTAAAGACACAGCCACGTCTGTATTCTGGGATTGACAGTTCGGCATGTCGGCAAAGTCGAGCGAATGGCTTCCCCATCGTCTCCGCCGCTCGGGAGCCTCGCAATCCAAGCACCGTCACTGACACCGCAATTGGTGCATGTTTCACCAGCGACATGTCATAACCTTAGCTTGTTCAAAGGCGAGCATCTGACCCTGTCTTTGTGCGATGTGGCTCATCCCCCGAAGACCTTCTCAGAGAATACCGCAGACTCGATGACACCATCACGATGCGGTTGAATCGCACACACGCACAGTTCCGCGATCGAGATCGCCAACACGCTGGCGGCAAAGGCAATATACAGGATCAGGCCTGTGCATATGTATGGATGGAGCTCCTTGGTAAGCTCGTTCTTCCCCAACTGTGGTTGGAGTAACTTGAGTGATCACGTCAGAGAACTGGAAGCGGAGAACGGAAATTGTGGAATATTGTGTGGATGTCGTGGATCACTCCATGGGCGAGAAGCGCAAGGTACTCGACGAACTCCAAGGCGATGCCAAACGCAAGAGGAAGACACAAGCTGAGCTATTTGCCGACGAAGTGAAGGTCAGAAGCAAGCAACTTCATTACCGTCAATAACTCCCGCTAATGAGCTGGCGTTCAGAGAAACCAGGTGCACAATGAATTGTCGATTGAAAAGATCATACGAAAGCGGTCCCTCGATGGTGAGCTCCATCCCTGACCCTACGCCTCTTTTTACTAATATGCATACCACAGCCTTTCAATCTCGATGTCGATACTTCACACCGAGAAACGATCCTGAAACTAGCAAGTGGTGGGACAGTGCGCAGTCATCGGAACCACCGTAGTGCCTCTCTCCTCATTGTTTTCATTCACGGCCGTCGCAGCCCGTCATTTGCATGCATGTAGATTCGGGCACATGTCTTTTGTCGCCAGGTTGAATCCGAGTGTTGTTTGCTGGCCAGCTTGGTTCACAACAGCATGCTTACGTCATTGTGACGCCATGACACCCGATTGGTGAGCCGCCTGATACAATACAACGACCATGTTAGCCCTCCTCGCGCTCCTCAGCCTCTTGTGTGTGTCGACACAAGCAGCCATAAAACCGTTGAAAGTTCAGGATAGCCCTGACGTCTTGCTCACAAAGCATGTCAAGGTTCCAGTGGTCCTGGGCGTAATGTCTCGTTGCCCAGACGCCTTGCTGTGCGAGGCCGTCTGGGACCGCGTGCTCCAGAGAGTTGGCGACAAAGTGGACATCTCTCTCTCTTTCATAGCAACGTATGTCCGTGCGCTATAATTTACCAGGGTTCTTGTGGTTAATATAGCCAAAGGCCAGATCCATCTGACACCACTTATGGGCTAAAGTGCATGCATGGCACGGAAGAGTGCGCAGGAAATGTGTACGAGCTATGCGTCGCCAAATACCACCCAACCTCTGAGTGGTGGCCTTTTCTCCAATGCCAAAACTTCCAAGGCCCTGATCAAATCGGGCTACCCGATACAGCGGCGAGCTGCGCCGCAACTGCCGGGTTTCAATGGGACACCGATGAAGCAAGGTTGTGCGCCGGGGAACAAGGACAGGGAGAAGAGGGCGTCAAACTACTTCAGGAGAGCGTCCAGAACACTGGACAGCTGGGAATAAAGTAAGCATTCATGTTGCGGTGCTCTGAGAATGAAGTCTCAATATTCCTGTATAGGAAAAGTTGCACCATTGTGATAAACGGCAAGCAAGTCTGCATTCGCGACGGCACTTGGTACGAGTGCGAGGTGTGTGACTTGTGTGAGAGCTGCCAACAGAGGTATTAATACTTATATCAAACACAGGGTGGACACACGGCAGCCGACTTCATCAGACAAATCAACGAGGAGTATGAACGTCTGAATAGCCATGATTAGGGGTACAGATTCTGTGTTGGCGCGTGCCTGCTTGCCAAGCGGACGAGCAGGATGTGCATGGTGGAGCAGCACGCCAGACTACCGTGTGTATGATTAGCCGCCAAGAATGAGTTCGTACACGATGACTACTAGGTTTAATCCTATCAGGGGGACTTGTTTGCATGAGTGAATCTGGCTAGTTTTTTAGCATGTTTAAACACGCTTACTGCGCATGAGTGTCCGCACGGCACTGATGAGGATTATTAGGCGGACTTTGACGCCGACGTCCTGTTGTGCGTAACCGTAGCCAGACTGGTCGTAGGCCTGGTGAAAGGTGGTGTTGGAGTTCTGAGGTTGGGTGGAGGTCCAGCCAACTGCAAAGTGGGATGACTGAGTGAGCAAAGGAGAGGAGAAAACGAAACACACTGCGCGCAAGAAACCTGTCCTCGCTGAGCACCGCTACAGCGTTTATTAGGAGGAGAGAGACGTATAGAATGGTGCCGATAGTGAGCATCGTGGCGATTGGCGGACGAGCAGACGGACGTGACCCTAACGCGTGTGTGACAAACCGCGTGACATTTACACTCTTCCCAGTATGCATGCACTCGCGAAATATAGTACGTGTCGAAAACAGTGCCAACGATCCGCGCTCAGCTAGTCACGTAGGGGGCAGTATACGGCCTGAGACAGCCAGAGCACACTGGCAGGCTCGCCGAGCGTAGGTTATGCTTCCAAAGTACCCACTCACGCTCTGCTCACGTTCATGAGTAGCTATTGGAATCCTTTGCAATGGGTCCAGGAGAAATTCGCTCCGGCACCAAAGAAAGCGTCTGAACGTGCCGTCAAGCACCAAGACGAGCCAGATGCGGCTCGTGCTCAGGATGAAGTATTCCGAGCGACTGGTGACGCAAAGGTAGAGGAGGCCACGTCCAAGAAAAAGAAGGAAAGCCAGGTCCCCAGACGACCCAAGCAACCCGCGCACGAGGTACGCCTCACAGTTCGTGCACGACTGGTACCTGCTAAGCGATCATAGCACAAATATTCTACGGCCAACTTCAAGATTTCACATAGGAAGCTGAACATGCTTGGGAAGCAAATATCTGGGAAACCCATCGATCATGCTATAATGCAGATGAATTTTAGCGAGAAGCGCGCTAGCGGTCGTATTAGGAGCATGCTGGCCACTGCGAAGCTTCACGCTAGCGTGTATAAGAAGATGGATGCCTCAAGGTTGATTGTCTGTGAGTATACCTCTAGTGTCGGGTGTTTGCCCGTCTTGCTAACACGCGCCTGCTCAGCCGAGGCATGGGTAACCAAAGGGCCGAAGCAACTCAAACGTCTTGAACCCCGCGGACGAGGGAAATTTGGCATTCGCGTTCATCCGGATTCGCGGCTAAATGTGATACTACGCCCAGGAAAGACTTTTGAGCAGCAGCAAGAGGAGAAACGCAAGATGCGGCTAAAGAGAATAGTATCAGCTGGCATTGTTCGCGAGGACGTTCCCCTCCGGAACCCTGCGTCTGTGTGGCAATGGTAGACTTAGCGTAGATATATCAATATAATGGGCACAGCCACAAAACATAAAGCTAACACGTCGCTCTTGGATTTGAGCAGAACCACCACACAAAACTATGCTGCGGCACTGGGGAACACTTTCGCTGCTCCTCGTGAGCTCACTCTTTCCTTCTTTTTCTTTTGCAGGTCCAGCTTTCGAAAATACAGCCATCGTGCGCAGCATCGAACTCGGCGGCTCTCTTACACACGTCAGTACTACGTACGCCGTTAAAGCACTTGAGCCAGGTCAAACAGCATACCACATCACCCTTGGTAAGGGTGAGAGGGAAAGGACGAGCTGGATAGAAGCAAAAGTCAAAGGCCAAACGGTACCGCTGGAAATCGCTGACCTGGGCTTGCATGAGACGAGGTACGTCGACATCGTACGCGCGCCGTGAGGTGCTTGACTTCTTCTGTTCCAAGCGACATTCATGTATTCGCTGTGACATTGCCGAGGAAGCTTGCAGTTAATGGAACGATCAACCTAGTCCTCGAGACGATACAGACACATGCAACGTATCCCTACCCGGCGCAGGCAACACAGACAGACCCTCAATTGTTGAAGCATGATGCCGAGTTATTTGTCCTCAGCCCCTTCACTACTCTCGTCCAGCGTACCAAAGTCAAGTATGTACAATTTGTTTGTTTGTTTTTCCGAGAGATGAACACATGTACAGGTCCCCTTCTCCAGACATTCCTTTCTATTCTACTCCTGAAGGAGTAGACGAGTTCGTCGGAGATGCTTCAGTAACCAAGTCTGGTGCCACCATCACGTATGGACCTTTTCACAATGTGGGTCCCTCTGCGACCACCGAGTTTCTCTCCGACATTCAGCAAGCCGTCTCTGTGCAATACAACTATGGTCACCCCGTTCTTGAGGTCACAAAGCTTCAACGTTCGGCCGAGATCAGCCACTGGGGATCCAATCTCAACATCGAAGATAGAATCGACCTTCACAATGCTGGACCTCTGTAAGTTGTAAGCACGTCCCGTCTCCCCCAATTGATGACCGCGGAATGTCAGCCTCAAAGGACACTTTTCCCGACTCGAATATCAGGGTCAAACATACTTTGGTCGCGTGTCTGCGCACATACTGGGCGGTTTCGTCCTACATCTCCCTCCAGGCGTGACTAACGCGTACTTTTATGACTTGAACGGGAATGTATCCACGTCCCATTTGCGACAAACCCCCTCAGTGCCCAAAGGCAGCAAGGCCATTCAGCACAGCCTGCTTGAAATGCGTCCAAGGTATCCGCTTTTGGGTGGATGGAACTACACGTTTACTCTTGGATTCGACACACCACTGCAAGACTCGGTGAGCTGGGATGCATCGAATCAAAAGTATATTGTCGCAGTGCCTCTCATGACGTACATCCCCGGATCGGTGGTGGACGAGGCTGAGATCAAGATTGTTTTGCCCGAGGGTGCAACGTAAGAGTTTCAATTGTACAAAGTGACCAAGGATGCTGAATGAAGCTGTCGCAGCGAGATTGATGTTGTGACTCCTTTCCCTGCGTTGTCGAGTACAATCTCCACGCATGTTAGCTACCTTGATACGATTGGGCGTCCGGCTGTCTCGGTGACCTACAAGGACTTGACTGACAGACACACCTCCATGATATACGTATGTGGAGCAGTGTCGAGTCTGGTATGCATTTCTAATGGTTGGTTGTAGGTTTCGTACAAGGTGCCGCTGTCAGCGCATCTGAAAAAGCCGATAGCTGTCGGGGCTGCGTTTCTGTCGCTGTTTGTGATTGGGCTAGCAGCTAGACGGGTTGATTTGAGGTTGCACAAGGCGTGATGTAGTGAAACAAATTACAGTAATTTGCCATGCTCAGTCCTCTGTTTGATGTTTACCGCGAGCGCGTTTCGTCACTTCCGCGCCTTTGCGACTCAAGCCTCTCCGCCGTCTAGAAGGCTCCTCCGACCGTACGATCTCGCCCAGCAGCTCAAGCAGCTCACCGCAGATGGAGACTTTGACGCCGCCGTCCACCGCCTTCGCTCGGTGCCCAAAGACGCGCAAAATGTACCAGCGTGGAACACCATGCTCTCCCTCTGCATGTCCCACAAAAAGTTTCAGCTTGCGTACACGCTCTTCATCGACGTGAGTTCCTTCCACACTCTCGCTAGACTTGCTCACTTAATTGCGCAGATGAAACGTCGTGGTTTCTCTCCAAACGTTTCCACCCTGGTCACCATGCTCAAGGGCCTCTCCCAGATCTCCGACTGGTCCAACCACCCCAAACAACTCGCTAATGCGCATGCGCTCTATCACTATTATCTAGATCACACGCAGTCCATAAAACACCACGATCCTGACAGCGTCGCGCAACTCTCTGTCGCACCCCTCGTCGTCTATATATCCATCCTCGGTACGGCAGGTGATGTCCAAAAGATGTTTGATGTCTACTTCGCTATGGATCAGGATGGTCCTCTGGCACCAGACAGATTCGTGTTCACAGCCATGCTTCGTGCCATTGCCAACCGCCAGGAACCCGCAGACGTCATGTCCGTTCGCGACACCGCCGCCTCAGATGCGAAACATGTCTGGTTACAGATTGAAAAGACCATGCGGAGGCGACCAGATTTCCAGCCTGACTCGCATCTCATTGCAGCCGCCTTACACGCCCTCACCCGTGGTCGGCCTGCCGACCAGAATCTTGCACTAGACATCATCGCCCACCACCTTGGTCTCACAAGACCCGGCCACTCAGACCCTTTCAAACTCTCCCCTCATCTCAGCTTTTGGACTCTCGAGGCTGCCCTTCAAGTCTGTCTCGCCATGCAAAAATTCAGGCTCTGTGTGCATTTCATGCATCTCATTATGGACAATCTCGACTTGAATCGACCCGGCGTCCGCTCACTCGTGGCCAGGTCACACATTCATATGCTCCTACGCGCGCATGCGTCTCTCGCCTTGCTTGCCTCCCCCTACGAGTCCTCTCAAGCCATCGACGCACTTGAATGGTGCCTGAAAAAGGATGCCATGTATGACATTCCCGACTTGCGTCCCGACCAGCGGACCTATCACCTCGTGCTCAAGACTTGCCTCCGCACTGGTGATTGGGAAGGTGCCGTCAAGGGATTTCAACTCATGACGGGCATTCAAATAGATTCGTTCAATGAATCCGAGGCTAAGGCTTCCTTCAGGGTCCAGAAGCCCCCCGAGGGCAGGAGTTTCAAGCCAAATGCGGAAACCATGTCCTTCATACTGCGTACTGCCCTGCATATCAAGGATAACACCAAGGGCCTACAGGCATTTTGGCTCTCCGAGTACGTCGGTATTGACAGGCTGCTCGAAGACAAGGCGGCCGATTCATTCTTTCGAGCGTCGTTTGCACAGGCGTTGGCATGCCTCATCGACCAACTGCTGGATGATCCCAGAACTGGGGACCATCGGGAGCGGCTTCTCTCGCTCAAAGCACGCACCCAGAAAGTGGTTCGAACCTTGGGGCATACCTTCAGACCGGAGAAATTGGCACTGGGCAACATGTCCGCGTTCAAACAAGAGGACAGCGCAGTCTCATTCGACCTTGCCGCAAGAAGTAGTAAACCTCGAAGTAACTGAGGGTTTACTTTCGCGATTCTTCCCCGCGTATATATTCCCGAATTAGATAAAGCAGACATGTATAGGAGGTGGGACCACGAAAGCAAAAGAGTCCAATAGAGAGTAACAAGTTGATTTACGCAATCGAATTCGGACGCTCTCCGAACCTCGAGGGGTCACCCTTGAAGCTGGGGGTAGGGGGGACGAAGAGTGTATCTTCTGTAAGTGCTGCCGACACCGGCTGGTATGTGTGCGGGCTTTCCACAGATGGTACGAAGTTCCTGAACCCAGACGCATCTCCCAAAGGCAGGGGGTTGGGTCTGCCGGGTGTCTTCCGAGCGCGAGCGTTCTTTCGACGTTTGCAAAGGAAAATGATCCCCACAACGACAAGTATTACCAACACAAGGGCATTCAGTGCCATGATACCGAGGATTGCCGGGAGGAATTCGGAAAGATTCACTATGGCTTTGGCGACGTCGGTCGAAAGCGAGACCGAGGTGTATCCAGATCCAGCATTTGAAACACTGTAAGTGATATTGGTTTTTGCAGTGCCGCCTCGAGCATTATGAAATTCGACGGAAGCCTTGTTGGGGTTGATGAGGGCAAGCAATTGAACATATGGGTCACCCATGTCCCCAAAGGAATCACGGTCCCCAAAGTTGTAAAGGGTGTAGATCGAGCGGAGAACGTTGACGCCAATTAACCAGTCACTAGACGAGGCGTCAGATCCTATCACTACGCGGAACGGATCTAAAGAACAAACAATTGATCATACCCCACGGACCCATTCTGCGGAACAAAGGAGCCAGTGCAGCTATTCGGGTCCCCCAGCTCCGTGGGTGCGACATCGAGCGGATGGATAGGAAAGATCTGCTTGCTTGAGAAGTTGTCAAGGATGACTGATTCAACAAAAATAGGGACCTACTCAATTTGAAGAGCCATATCAATTTCGGCGTCGCAAGGAACGCGCCACTGGCCAATAGTGGAGTCGTAGTATGCACCATCGATGCCACCATAAATGGCTGCACATACGTCGGTGGGTGCGTACCTTGGGATGCTCGTCCATCATTGTTTGTAGACCATCGATTATGAGCAGCTTACGTGAATGATGTGCCAGTGTCCAGCAGAACAACAGCGTTGTTCGGTGGCGCCGCACGTACGGTAGTCGAGACGGTATGTGTCTGCGTTCCAACGACGAACGAGTCCAAGAGAACAGTCCATCGCGATGGGTCGCTAGGCGGCCATGTTGGTATCTTGGTTGTATTCGTCACATTTGCATACAGGGGTTCCGTCACACCAACGGAAAAGCTTCCTTGGACGCCATCACCATCTGAATTACTTTGGAACGAGAATGCAATAAAGTTGGTTTCGCTTGAACCGCCTTCGAATATGTTGCGAAGCAACGTTTGTCCAGAGGATGATCCAGATTTACTGAGGGCCACATCGACATTGGAAAGAGAATCGAAGCCAAGACCCAGAATTCCTGTTGCGCCGTAGGACAAAGCTGGGTTCTGAGCAGCTGAAGCACTCAAGTATGCTTGCTTGGATATAGTGGAACTGTGCCAAGGATTGACTAATAGGAATACTCGAGAGAAAATGATCAAGATACCCTGCAAAGTCTACCGAAGCAAAGTTTACTTGGCCATATGACCATCCAATGAGATACTTTCCATATGTGAGTGGTGACAAGGCAAAGAGAATGTGGTGGTGCTTACAGTCAGATTTAGGCTGATGGACTTTATAAAGCATGAGTGTGAGGAACAAGGGAAAGACAACGGTACTGACGCTAGGCTCCGTGTTGGGGATGGGTGTAAGCGAGGGAAGTATCCAAAGATCTCATGGGCGAGAACGGTCAAGGAAGGCAAAAAGGTGAGACAAGGCCTACCAGATGAGCCCGTATCAAGTTGCACGGAGAACTCTGGGTTGCAAATAAGTCCCAGAAGGTCGGCAGGAGGTCACTATTGCTTACGGACGCCTCCAATAGTGATCTGCGGCATGGCTAAGCGGGAATTGAGAGCGGAAGGAGGAGCTTACATTAGTAAGGTAAATCAAGTCGTTTAGGTCGCTTTGGGAGAACGGTCAGGTGGATAGGAAACGCGTGTGGGGGAGGAATACCTGAGGGAAAGAAGGAGAGTGTTGTTAGAAGGAGAGACCGCACGCTGCAAGGTTTGTCTAGCTCTGAATGCCATGGTCAGAAGAACTTTGTGAGTCGTGGCTGTGCTTCAATACTATGAACAAGTCGTCCATCCTACGGCTCATCAACCTCACCGCGCAACACTCGGCTTGTCCTTGTCATCGCTGCACGCCTCATGCGCACGGACCAGCTGCCCTCCACCAGCTCAGAAAGTTCGCAACACCCGTTCATGCGGTCCAGAAAGAGTACGCCTTCGAGGTGCGTCCCCGAATCGCCGCGTCCCTTGCCGTCTCCAATCCCGCCATTGCAAGGTCGCTGCTTCCAACCTCAGGTTTGGAGAGGGCGTCACCCGCGAGGTCGGCATGGATCTCAAGAACATGAAAGCACGCAAGGTAATTCCCCCAGCTGCTCGTCCTCACCATCCCTTCATTTGTGCTACTCAAGGTTGGCGTCTTCACGGATCCGCTCGTAGCGAAACTCAAGCCAATGGCCGTCGTGAGTGTTGTCTTGCCAACATCCATTCGTTGTAACTCTTTCTAGGCCCTTGAATCTCTGCAATCCCAACAAGACCTTCCTTTCGAAGTTTTCGACCAGGTGGTCACCGAGCCTACCGAAGAGAGCTGGAGAAGTGCGATCGATTGGGCAAGACGGCATGACTTTACCCATTTCCTTGCGTGAGTGCAACGTGCGATCTCCTGTTATACCCCATTCACGTATCATACAGCGTTGGAGGCGGAAGCGTCATCGACACCGCCAAAGCAGCAAACTTGTTTGTCCGTATTCTTTTTCCAGGTTCCGTGACCTCATTCTTGTCAGGTTTACTGTCTACAAAGAGAGCGACCTGATGGACTTTGTCAATGCTCCCGTTGGAAAGGGGCTACCCATCTCTCAGACACTACGCCCTCTCATTGCAGGCATGTATTATTTCATATGCTTTTCCTCTGTTTGGCCCAATATTATTTCCAGTGCCCACTACTGCCGGAACAGGCTCGGAGACTACTGGGGCGGCAATTTTCGATGTTACTTCGCGCGCATTCAAGACTGGTATTGCAAATCGTGCTCTCAAGCCAGTTTTAGGAGTAGTTGACACCGCAAATACCGAAAGCTGCCCAACAGAAGTACACATCAGCGCTGGCCTTGATGTTCTTTTCCATAGCATGGAAAGTTACACTGCGATTCCGTGAGGACGACCCTGGCTCAAACCTTTCTTCGCTCACATTTTCCAGTTATACAGAACGTACGCCTCGTCCGACCAACCCAATTCTGCGCCCAGCATATCAGGGGAGCAACCCAGTCGCCGACATCTTCTCCACGTGGGCCCTCAGGACCACAGTCAAGTACCTCCCTCGAATCGCTAAAGATAGTACCGATCATGAAGCAAGAAGTCAAATGCTGTGTGTTCTTATATCTCTCCTCCGCAAATCATAGCTCACATGGGTACTGTAGCCTCGCTGCTTCCTTTGCTGGCATTGGATTCGGAAATGCCGGTGTCCATTTATGTCATGGAATGAGCTATCCGGTGAGTTCTGGTGGTTGAAATTTGATGTAATCCCCCAATGAATGCGGGTCAGATATCTGGCTTGAACAAGAGAGGTCCCAAATATAAGCATCCAGGATACCAAGTCGACCACCCTATTATCCCCCACGGTGTCAGGTGCGTCACAATGCTTGCCCGTGCTTGATCGCAGTTATTTACAATTCGTCGCTAGTGTCGCCATTACAGGACCTGCAGGTATGGTCTAAGCTGTCGACCGAGCAGTGACCCTTATTCTGTTATTTTGCTAGTCTTCCAATTTACCGCACCAACGTCGCCTGACCGCCACCGGGAGGCATTAGCGATCTTCAACAATACAACAGTGACCGATCCCTCTATCACCAGCATTCCGGACTCCGAGATTGGATGCCATCTGTATGACTCGATTGCTCGATTCCTTGACGGGCTTGGTGTACCCCGTGGTCTCAAGGCATTGGGATACACGAAGGACGATATCCCCGGTCTTGTCGAGGGTACGCTCCCGCAACGTCGTGTGCTGGATCTTGCGCCGAACATTGGCGATGTCACTGGAGAAGATGGAAGGGAACATCTCACCCAGATCATGGAAGCATCTTTGGAGTACTAATTCTTGTGTATTACTGTGTGTTGCGTATAACAGAGTTCTTTCCTTTCGGATCTCACTACGAACAACGGGATGACTGACCGAAGGCGAAGTAGGTTCAGACCGTGCATTGATCTTCACGATGGAAAGGTGAAACAGATCGTCGGCGGCACCTTGTCAGATGACGAACCAGCTGCACTCAAGACGAATTTTGTCGCGAGGTGCGACACGCGTCGGAGATCATGAATATCACTCATTCTTTCTAGCCAATCCGCAGGAGACTTTGCACGCTTATACAAAGAGCACAACCTGCAAGGCGGGCATGTCATAATGCTGGGACCTAGAAATCAGGAAACCGCGAGAGAGGCATTGGCGGTATGGCCAGGTATGCCCCCGACTTTGATGCCCAACAACAAGCCCACATCTATATCACCAGGCGCTTTACAGATAGGCGGCGGAATAACGGTGGCGAATGCACACGAATGGCTAGATGCGGGCGCTAGTAAGGTGAGTACCGTGTTGTGGTTTGATTTCCGTGTCAATCTGTTCAGGTCATCGTCACTTCATATCTCTTCCCCGAGGCAAAGTTTTCCCGAGAGAGACTTGATGCTATCTCTCAAGCCGTAAACAGGGACAGGCTTGTCGTGGATGTGAGGTTGGCCGGTCCTTTGTGTGTGGATAGTTCCGCATAGCTGATGAACTTTTGGATAGCTGCCGTCGTCGAGGGGAGAAGTGGTTCGTGGCAATGAACCAGTGGCAAGACATCACAGACATGGAGGTATCCAAAGGTGGGTCAGGAATGGTTGGCCTTCTTGTCGCACTCAACAACACGACGTAGAATCGCTCGACATCTTGTCGGAATATTGTAGGCAAGTACGGTGAATAGACCGCATACAAGCATCTGACTCCACCTAGTGAATTTCTCATTCATGCTGCTGATATAGAGGGGCTATGCCAAGGGATCGACACGGAACTTGTGAGAAGCAAGTGTTTCAGCTGCCTTTACATCCTCATGGACTAATCCAAAGCTCAGAACTCGGCGAATGGGTGACGATACCAACGACGTATGCTGGGGGAGCAAAACGTACGATGATCTCTATAGTATAATTGGCAGATCAGCTCATCCTGCACAGATGTCTCAGATCTAGCCCTTGTGGATTCACTTTCGGGTGGAAAAGTCGATCTGACCTATGGCAGGTAAAGTTGCTCGTTTACATTGGAAAAGAGACGTGTGTTGACGTATCTCGAGCGCTCTGGATATTTTCGGGGGTACGTTGGTAAAACTCCAAGATCTCGTGGAGGAGATGAGGAGATGTTGTAAACCTTAGTACAGTCGTGGGAAAGGTGGCTGATAAACTATACAGTTTTTGCTTGCGTAAGCTCCCTACTCAACCCGCGACAAACGCCTGTGGACAGACAGACCCTTCAAGATGCCCGGCAACGTCAAAGCATACGAGCTCCAATCCAAGTGAGCATTGGCCACTCTTTTCCTGCGCACTGATCCAATTACTTGTGCCATAGGTCTAAGAATGACTTGACAAAACAACTCTCCGAGCTCAAGAACGAGTTGCTTACCCTCCGCGTACAGAAGACCACCGGGGGCGCGCCTTCAAAACTTACCAAGATGTACGTTTCAGCTACAGCTTTGAACTGCATCTGGACTTGAATTCCACAGTCATGTCGTCCGCAAGTCGATCGCACGGGTGCTAACCGTGATGAACCACAAGTCACGCCAGAATCTCCGGGAATTCTACAAGAACAAGAAATACCTTCCGCTTGACCTCCGGCCGAAGAAGACTCGTGCGATCAGGCGGAGACTGACCAAGGTGAGACTCATCAGGAGGATCTTATCCGAGGCGCTGAGACAACCCTTTGCGATCTGCAGCGTGAGGCGTCGTTGAAGACGGAAAAGCAGCACAAGAAGGACATCCATTTCCCTCAGCGCAGATATGCAGTCAAGGCCTGAGATTACAGCGGATTATGTTCACCACGCCGAGTCGTATACATGAATCTTATTTGTATGTCCTAGGCCCTGAATGACTTGACATGCTGTGCCTATCGTCAAGGATTGACTTTGATAGCGTCTGACAGTCGTTGGTGTTGGCCTTGGAGACGCGGGACACGTGTAATGGGGTGACTTTTGACTCTGACCACCATGTCTCCACTTAGGAAACCAAGCCTCGCTGACCTCCCTCACTCGTCCCCAAGGCAATGCCAGGATGCCCCGGCCAGAGAACCCTACCCTGTCCCTAGCAGCAACCCCGCAAGCCAATACACTCTGCTCGACAAGCTCGGCACAGGCAGCTTCGGGACCGTCTACAAGGCGATCCATAATGAGACCAAACAGATTGTTGCAATTAAACAAATCGGTGCGTTCTCTGTGTCGCCTGCCCTTTACCCTCTCATCATCCAGAACAGACTTGGAGGACTCGGATGACGACATATTGGAGATCCAACAGGAAATAGCCAGCTTAGCCCAGTGCGACTCTGAATATGTCACTCGGTATTATGGCTCCTTTGTCGTGGCGTACAAGCTGTGGATAGTCATGGAGTACCTCGCGGGAGGCTCGTGCCTCGACCTCCTCAAAGCCGGTATCTTTTCCGAAACGCATATTGCTGTCATCTGCCGCGAACTACTTCTCGGTCTCGATTACCTACATTCGGAGGGCACCATCCACCGAGATATCAAAGCCGCAAACGTCCTACTTTCCGCATCCGGAAAAGTTAAACTCGCAGATTTCGGTGTTGCAGCCCAACTCACGAGCACGTTGAGACATACGTTTGTTGGCACTCCCTTCTGGATGGCACCTGAAGTCATCCGTCAAGCCGGCTATGATGCTAAAGCCGACATGTGGAGCTTGGGCATAACCGCGATCGAGATGGCAATGGGCGAGCCACCCTTGGCAGAATACCATCCTATGCGTGTGCTTTTCCTTATACCGAAAGCGAAGCCTCCGACCCTCGAGGGTAACTTTAGTTCTGCCTTCAAAGAATTTGTCTCGCTATGTCTCACAAAGGATCCTGGCATGGTACGCCATGTCCAACTTTGCTTGCTTGCGTTCTTACATGATGATCCAGCGACCCACAGCCAAAGACCTCCTCCAACATAAATTCGTAAAGCATGCAAAGAAGACATCATACCTCACAGAGCTCATTGAACGTTATCAGGAATTTCGCAGCCGATCTCCCCCAAAGGGCCCACAGGTGTACCAACCCACCTTCGGGGGAACCGCCAACTGGGAGAGTAACGCTACACTACGCAGTGACTGGAATTTTGACACCATCAAGACTTCTTCCGTGATGGGGACATTCAGTAGCGCTGCGAGGGACCTACTTCCTGACATGGGTGATGAAGAAATAGAAGCTTTTGACGAAGAAGAGCAATCTATTGATACGGAGGGCGCAATAAGGGGCAGCGAACAGCTAGCATCTGGTATTGGGCAGAGTCTCCAGGCGTCGCACTCGACTGTCATGATTAGATCGCCACCCGATCAACGGGACATGCCTACTCTCCTTGTTGCGACCGGTGCCTCTCCGAGCGATTCAGGCGCGTCGTCTGGACCTATTACTCCACCAGACAACGGGGACGCGCCCCCTGCGTACACTGGTTCTGTCCGGTCTATGAAGCGTTCGTCTCATGCCGCGAGACACAGGACGACTGGCGCCGGGACGGTCATGCGAGAGGCTGATCTCGGTTCTGGTGTAGATACGATCCGACCGGTGAAGAAAGTGGACACCATCAGCTCCCTGAGGCTCTCTGCAGAGTATGTCGGGACACGCGGCCGAGATGATCCACCACAATCCCCATCGTCGACGTCACCCAAGACGAAAGACCATAAGCGACGAGCGAGTGAATCCGAGCGGGTTGGGAGGGCCATGGTCGACGACGTAGTCCTCCCGGTTCTGCAAAACGTAAGGGCGATCCAGATGTCCTACTTGTCATCCCTCTGACCACTTTTCCAAGGCCATTCGCGACGACATGGACGCTCGGGAAATCGAGGCATTGAGCATGATCGCCCGAGGGTTTGCAGACCTATGCGATGCCAATCCGACCCTCTCTTACAATGTCATCCTCGACATACTTTCTGGCATCAATGAGTAGGTCATTTTATCACGCAGCCGAATCTCGCTCAACACCCCTAGGAACCCCGCCATCCGTCAACACGTGCAGACCTCTCGGGGACTATTTCCCCACAAACGAATCATTCGCAAAAGTGAAATGACCGCCAGAGGGTTGGTTGTTACTGAAGTTCAAGAGGACATCTCGTCCCCTCCAGCAGAAGCGAGTGGTTCTTCATCTCCTCATCCTCTCAAGGCGGACGATCCGGCTGGCCAAGCACGCAAGTCTCCCATTGCCGAACTCTTGTACATGCGTTGGCTTGAAGGGCTGCGGATTAAATGGCCAAACATTCTTTCGTCCTGACTCGTAGCGATATTACCATACCAGCACAACCGCGCTAGTGTTTCCGTGGTTGGGACCTTGTACGCAGTCACGAGTCGACATGCGAGAGAATTTCATGTTTCACGTATTGGTGTTAAATTCAAATTGTTTACAGACCGTTCGAGTTCCTCCCACAAGCTGCTGTGATTGCCCAAGAAATGTAATCCAAAAAAATGTAAAGAAAGGTGCTAGAATGAACCATCCAAGATATAAAGGCGAGATAAAAATACAAATGAATCCATGAATGCACAATACCCCATCAAAGAACGATGCTGCCAGCTACAGCGGCGACAAAAGTGGCAATGCTCGACAGAACAAGTGACACGGCACTAAAGTGGTCGGCCCCACTCTTCTGGTTCGCATGAGGAGACCCCGAGTCACCGTGCTGACCCTCTTTGGGACTCTGCTGACCAGGAGAAGAGGGCCTGTCCACAGTCTCAGCCGACGCGCGCGCCAAGAGAAAACTAGAGCTTACCCATTCTTCTCTTGCGAACCAGGCTTCTGCTGATTGCCCTTGTCGGTAGGCTTTGCGGCACTAGGAGCGGTCTTGACCGAATCCTGATACGCACCCAGACCATCCATCTGTGCAAGCGACATGCGCTTCCACCCATTCGAAACCATCAGGGGATATGCGGCCATAAAGGCGCTGACCGACAAGTTAGACAACTCGTGCTCCAGAATAAGGAGACCGGGCGTCTTGGGACCTTGTGCGCCGTCTTCAGCAGTTCGACAGCGAAAAAAAAGCAAACGTCACCAACCAGTGAGCCACTTTTGCATATTCACCTGAATCTTATCCGGCGTAGTGAGGGGACGGGGCGTATCGAGTGACCAGTCGTCGGTGCTGAGGGCAGACGCAAGTCAGGCCAAGCAGCGTTCAGAAAAAGCAACAAGACACCTACTCTTGGTTCCAAATGACCGTCGTCAGCCCAAAGACTTCCTTGGCAATCGCGCAGACACGCCTGTCGGAGTCGCCATACGGGGGCCGCCAGAATCGAGGGAGGTGACCGCCAGTCGAATTGTGCATGAGCCACATGGTCCAGCCCAACTCGGCCACCACCTCTTCGTTAGTCTTGGTCGTCATAAAAGGGTGCGTCCAAGTATGGACGGCAAGGTCATTCTGATTGACCTCAATCGCCTCCTTCAGCTCATTCGGGTGCGACAACATGTTTTGACCAATGAAAAAGTGGGTCGCATGCTCCTTGTTATCGCGAAGAAACTTGTACAGCGTACTCGAAGGCTAAAAGCAAAGACGCGTCAGCCCCACTCACGCAGCAAAGAGCAAGAAAAACGAACCGGAAGGGGACCGTCGTCAAAGCTGAGCCCGAGCACGCCGGCGGGAGCGTCCCAGACATCACCAGGAATGGCGCACTTGTACGTCGCCGAGCAGACAGCGTCGCTGTTGGGATCAAAACCAGAGGGATAAACCGGGCTCTCGCCATTCAAGATCGACGTGACCGGAAGGTCGGGAATCTTGCCGGCCTTGACGGCCTTGTTCAGCGCATCGAGCCATTCCGGAGGCATATTCTCAGTCGAGGCCGAGGCGGCGGGGAAGCCCGCGGCCCATTCTACGCAAATCGGTCAAAAAGCTTGCAAAAGAGACACAGACAATCGCATACCGGGGGTTCCAATGGCGGCATAATGGGCGGCATCGCTACGCCCAGACAGACCACGCCTAAACAGACCATAAACGGGGTGGTCTTGGGCGTGGTACCACCTGCTCGACAACAGTTGACCCGTAGCAGAGTGATTGGCGGGGGCGACGGAAGCCTGGGCGGCTGTGGCGGCGAGGAGGACAGAGGTAAGAAGTACAGACATGAAAGAGGCTAAACGAGAGGAGGGAAGGATAGGACGTGTGCTGTGGGGAGGAAGGGCGATGAAGAGAGAGGCGAGCAGAGGCTCCCCATTTTATACCCGTGGAACTGGAATGCTGGAATGTCAGCCTCTGGCGAAAGCAATCCTAGTTACCGTAAACGGATCGTCTGGAGGAATGCCAAATCAAGTTTGATCGACGCTCCGTGATTGGCATATCATGACGTCGATGCAACTTTATTGCATTCCAGTGATACAATAAACACAAATCACATACTATGTCGCAGGCGAGGCAGCAGCGGATTCCCCACGAAGGGCGCTCTTGAGAATCAAAATACCCGACTTCAACTGCGCGACCTCTTTTACCATGGCCGTGAACCTGGCCTTCTTTGCCTCGCTTGTCAAGTACGGCGTAAAGTGTTGGATGCAGTCCCGCGTCGTCGCACTGGGCCTTTCCCGCAACCATTCGATGAGCATCTTTTCGTCCAACTCTCCTTCGGGCGCAGGACCGGTCGGCAGGGGCTTCCGCTTCTTGGGCTTGGGTCCGTTCACCCCGTTGACCGTGCTGCTACTGGCGGCAGCCCCGGAAACTTCATCGACCTTGCGCTTGTTCGTGGGTTTTGGTATCGTGGGGGAGCCAACCGAGCCTTTAGCGCCAGCTCCTGCCCCTGGAATGCCACTGCCGAGCGGGCTGTTGGCTCGGCTCACGTTGGCCGATTTGGTCTTTGGGCCTTTGGGGCTCGTAGCGCGCTTGGCGACAACGGAATGTCCTCCCAAGCTGGGTATAGGTGCGGGCGATGCTGCCCTAGAGCCAGCAGCGGAAGCGTCTGCAGTGGGAGGTTTGGAAGCTGGCTGCTGAGAGCTTGACCGGGATTTGCCCTGTTGGGGTTGTTGCTGTATGGCAGGTTCATTCGAGACGGCCGGGGGCTCTTCCTCTTCCTCGTTCTCGTCCTGTCGATGGTGAGAATCGGCCGACTGAGCAGCATGACCCGACTTACCGAACTCGCATACGGATTGCGCTCTTCGTCACTATCATAGGCGACATTCTTTTCCAACTTGCGCATGAGCTTTTTGAGAGATTTGCCATCCTTGGACAGCTGGGACTCGTCTTCCTCCTCATCCGATTCGTCAATGAATCCCTCCCGCCGCTTGTTGGCGAGCTTGTATTCTCGTTTCAGGCGTTCCTGTGCGATACACGTTGGCCACGCTACTTTTTCAAAATCGAAGCACGCACCTCGAGTTCTTTGGCTTCCTCGTCGTCCATATCCGCGGCCTCGTGCTCGTCGTCATCTGCCATCTCCTCCTCAAACAATTGTTCGTCGAGATGGCCCTCGCCGTCGTCTTCTCGTTTCGGTCGTACGTTGCCTTCCTCGTCTTGGTCGGCACCCTGGGAGCCTCTGTTGACAGTTCTGAGCGCTCTTCCACCCGGCGCTCTGCTTTGACTCGTGGTGTGCACGAGTGGCGCCGCACCAGGATCTGCCTTGAACATGGCTGCTGTGGCCGCAGAAGGACCCTGGCCATGCCTGCGGTGCAGCAGCCAGCGCTCTGGATCCTTGTTCTTTTGAATCTTGGCCATCTGGGAAACCGTCGGACCAGAAACACGAAGCAAGGACAAGGACATACCAGGGACTCGGCCTCCTCCAGGTTGGGGACATAGTGCTTGGGTTTCTTGTGAAACTTGTACCACCTGTGCGCAGGCACGAATTTGAAGACCTCTTGTGCGGCAGGCATGAAGAGCGCGTGTGTTTCTGCTCTGGAGACCTCCTCGAGCTGCCCCACCCAGACCTCGTTCTGCTTGGCGTCCTCCATCACCCACGGGTATCGCTCCTCCCTCCTCAGCTGCCGCACGTCGTCTGGGACCTTGAACACCTGCCGGGTTTTTCGCGCCATCTTCTTTTTTCCGTTGGCGAGCGCCTTTCCCTTGGGGTCCTTTGACGGTCCCTCCCCAGTGTTGGCGATAGGGCGACCCTCTGCATCGACCATGACGATCCGCATGTCGGCGCCAATGACGGGTTTCCCATCTTGCCCGAGCATCGGGGCGACGGGAACCTGCTGGGTGGGGGTGGCGGTCTGCCTCCTGATGTCCTTTCGGTTGAGCTTTATGGGCTCGTCCCAGGTGGAGACGTCTACGGGCTTGCGTGCGTCAAACTTCATGACGTCGTATTTCCAGCCGTTGAGCGCGGAGGACATGAGTTTGTACTCGGAGAACTCGCCATCTGGGAGGGCGGACGCGTCGTCGGGGCTGGGGGGCGTTGGCTGCTGGCGGGGCGTGGTCGACTTGCGTGGCGACGAGGGCGTTCTGGATGGCTTCTTCTTGTGGAAGAGGAGGGACTCTGCAGACTTTGGTGGCATGCTGGAGGAGACCGACCAAACCAGCTTGATAACGTAATCCGGCCACGGGTCTAGTCATATAGTCGACGGTAGCAGTATGTACAGACAATCGTCCGTTGGCAAACGAGACACGTATAATAAAACAAACACATGAACCCCAGAACATGAAAACAAGATCGGTGTGCGGGTCAGGTCGGAGCCTCCACCCTGGTCGTCGGTATGCTCCCATTCGTCACTGCAGCGGACGAGGGCGGGTGGGAGGATCCAGCGGTGGACGCGTAAGCATTCTCAGACGAAGACGGCCGTGTGGACGACGGTGGCTGGTGCGAATGTGATTGGGAGGGATGCGATATAGAGCCGGGGGGCGGAGGGTATGGTACCGGGCCCTGGCTGTAGACGATCGAGTGCGGGGGACCGCCTGGACCGAAAGGGGGCATGCCCTGTCGGAGGCCGTCCAGCTCATGTCTGAGCATGTCAATCTCGCGGGCCATATCTTGATGGCTCTGTTTGAGATTGATGACAAAGTCGATGGCTGGAAGAAGCTCAGCTCTGTGCGAGGGAGAAGAGAGGGAAAGGGACCTTTGCTGAGAATCTCCCACTTGCTCGCCTTCATGCCGCGGTCAGCGGGGAGCTGATCGCGCAGTTCGTCGAACAAGTCTTTCATTTCCTTCCGGCGCTTTCGCTCTGCCAGTTTGTGGGATACCCTCAGCTCAGGGGAGCGAGAATAAGGCGTCGATCCGGGTTCCTTGGCCAGCTTGGCATTCGAGGAGGATGATGGGGGCGGTGCAGAGGAGTCATCTGATGGGGCAGTAGTAGTGACAACGGGGGCGGTGGAGGCTGTATCGCGTAGCTGGCGAGATGGAGGGCGTGAGCGAGGGCGGACGTTTCTGGTTGGGCCGACGGCGGGGGGGATGTTCATGTCTTCTGGGACGGACATGCGCCTTTCCTGGGGGAAGGCCATGGATGGCATGATGGTTTGGGGTAGGGGCTGGGAGTCGAAGGGACGGTTGGGATTCTGTATATTAGGGTCTTGGTGGCCATCTGGCTGTTGTGCTGCAGACCACGCGAAAGTCGCCATGCTAGCGGATGTTGTTGGTGCTGGTGATCGACCATGTGGCTGGTCTGCGGAGAAAGCCGAGTAGGGAGTGGAACCATTGGGGAGGATTGCGGGCAGCGAGTCGCGTCTGTCGTGTATCCACCATTGCGGGCTGTTTCCGGGGGGCGGTGGTGGTGGTGCGAGCGCGCCGGCGTGGACGGAATGGCGGCGGTGGTCGTATATGCTGAGATGGGCGAGTCTGTGCGTATCTACGGCAGACCCACGGCGTTTTTGTGCGCGGGCGTCGGGATCGATGTGCATGGGGCTTGGTATCCCGGGACCGGCGAGGTGGTCGGTGTCATCGCTGGGGAACTCGCGGTCGGAGGACATTTTTCGTTTTGTGCCATGGGGCAGGTGGGAGTCGGATGAGTTCTGAGGGATGTGAGCGGGGGCAGGGGGAGGGGGAGGAGACGCACTGCGATGGAGTGGCGACGAGAGCTGTCGTCGCTGTCGTCGTGTACATTGTCTCGACGCGCAGATCTCTTTGGGAGATCGCGATCCAGGGAGGGTGTGCGGAGGAGCCTACGGAGGTGTCTTGGGTCCGAGTCGCCGAAGACGTAGTTTGGTGCAGGTCGGGGCGCTGTGCGGTGTTGGGCGGGGGCGTCGGGGAACGTAGAGGTACTCACCGGCTGCGTGTAGGGAGGGGTCTGTAAGCGAGCCCCGTCGGTGCAGATGGTCGAGGGGCGGGAGGGATATGAGCGACTTTGTCTGTGGCATTGGGAGAGAGACAAACTCGAGCGGAGGTTATACGCCCATGTGAACACGTGCTCATTTCATATTTGGTTATGTCAATTACCATTTTAGTAATTCACCCCGACGGACCCCCCGCACCCCCATACTGTTCCGCGTGCGCCGCCCCCCGACGCCGACCCCCCGCTGCTCGTCCTCGACAGCGGCCATGTACCGCACCCACGGTATATAGTCCAGGAACACCCCCCTCTGCGGAACCATCGCATCGCCTGCCCAAACGACCCCCTGCAACGCGTCCACCATCCGAGTCTGATACGCCACGCGAGCTCGGAACGCGTCTCTGATCGACGCCTCCATCATCGGACCCGTCTCCTCGTGCACCCCACGTGACATCTCCTCCTCCCCCCTCAGCACTACATACCCCACCTCCTCGTCCTCCACCACCTGTTGCTCTCTCAGCGCACGCACACACACAGTACCCACACTCACCTCGACCGTGACCACACACCGCGCCTGCGCGTCCACGTGCGACATCACCTCGCTCGCCCTCTTCATTTCCACCCACTCGTCAGCGGAAATTGCCCGACCTGATCGCCGATCGTTACCTGCCTCCTCTTCTGCGTCCCCCTCGTTCGTGTCCGCGCACAGTATTTGCAATTGCATGATAGACCGCCGTAGATCGGGCAACGGCATTGGTTCCGTCCTCGGGTAAAGCGACGCGTCCACGCCACCTACACATTGTCTCCTTTCATACAACCTCGCCAGGTCTTCGTGCGCAACATGCTTCCCCTCCGTCAGAGTCAGGCATTCAAGAAAGCTGGCCGCAACCCGCGACGGACAGGGCTCGAAAACGAGGATACTTTGCACCGGCAGCTCGCCAACAGGAACTAGTCCCGCATCTGTAATACCGTCAACGCCATCCACTCGACACGCCAGCGTCCTCACCGTTGCATGTCATCACAACCGGCCGTTGGCAGCTCCGAATGAACTCGATGACCGCCGGCCAAAACCCTGCATCCTCCTTGAACAAAATATCCACCTCCTCCAGCAGCACAAGCGACTGCCCAACCGTCCGTCTCCCACATGCTTCCAGTGGTTCTGTCACTTCCCCACCATCTATCTCGATAGGCTCACCCTGACTCCCCAATCCCTCTGCGCCACTGGTCAAATACCCATCCAGTCCCACGCGTCCCTTTGCCCCCCCTATACCCTTTTCCATTGGCCCCCGTCTATGCACCGTCTGCACGATATGGTTCTTGCCCACATCTCCAACAAGTTGCTCCAGGCTCGCACCGTTCCGTTTTCCAATACCGGGATACACCTCGAAGACCTCCCATCCCAACTCTTCCGCACACGCGTAGACCGCAGCAGTCTTCCCACACCCAGGTGGTCCGGTGATGAGGATGGTATTGGTCAGTTTATCGGTAAATTTGACGTGGACAGGTCCCTGTGATCGAGACACCGCGTGGTCGGCTGCTGTACCAGCGCCATCGAGTGCAGCACGCGATTCGTCCGTGTCACCTGTCTCGCGTCTTCGGAGCCGATCAAACGTGCGTTGACAAAACGTGAACTCGTCCTCCGAGTCTTCAGGGGGGTCTTCCTCCTCCTCCTCCTCGTCGCTTCGGGCCACAAAGTCGCCCAAGTCATCATATGAATCCATTCTTCGCTTCTTGTTTCCCCGCTTAGCCACGGCTCGAATAACACGGGGGCGTTTCGTCCCTCGCCGTGCCCGCTTCGAGTTGCGTTTTTCTTTGTTCTCTTTGCCTGGGGCACCATCTGGCGGACGATCTTGCAAACGTAGCGCTAGTGCATTGAGCCAGTCTCGTAGGTAGAGCGCGTGTTGCTCGTTTCCCAACACCTCGTCTGCACGCCGCGGACGAAAGCGGCGAGTCCACATCTCGGGTGTTTTCTCTTGATGGATAGACACACGTGCGAAAGCAGGATGCGATTCACCATAATTATGGCTGATAGAATGGAGATGCTCTTCGCACTGCTGAGGTGTCCATGATCTGGATATACGCAAGGGAGGCGGTGTATCATCGACCTGCCGCCATCTTGCGAGAAAGTCTAGTGTTCCTTCATCTGATGTACGTAAGCTTGGGAAAATCCTGCGCTTCAAGGGTGCTTGACTAGAGGTATAGGATTGCTGCAGTCCTCGAACATGTTGCGAACACGAGCTAGGAAAAGGCGCGACATCTCCTAACCCCGGAATCCCTTTACCCTTGGTCGGTTTATGCGACATGGGCTCGGGTAGACTGGCATACGACGGTGTGTCATCCTCACAGCAGTGATCATCAAGCACAATTGTGGAAGGGACGGAATGTGAGGTCGCCTGACTAGATTCTGAAAAAGGCGTCAGCGGACAACCAGGCGATAGATATGGTTCCGTAGACAACTCTGCATCAGATGAGAGGTCTATAATATCGATATTATCCATGCTGTTAACAGTAGTGTGACTTTTCTTGCGCGCGGCAGAGGCCCTTGTGAAAATTGGAAATAGCTGACCTGTGTTTCACAATAATGTTGGTGGCTGACACGGCAACAGTGAACTCACGCACTTGGGTTAGATGGTTGCGCGAGAGGCGTGTCCACGGCCTGGAGAGGGGATGCCACAGAGTCGGCCTGCAAGTCTTGTGGTTCCTCCATAGCTGCAGAGTCGGTGCATGGTTGTGCGAGAATTGGTGTATCCGCGGTTTGGAGAGGTGTCACAGTGTGCTCGGGTTCCGAGTCTTGTGGTTTCTCTATTAAACTGCTGGCTGCAGAGTTTGTCCTCTGGAAGAGATCCTTTAGAGTCGTTTGGGCTGCCAGTGCCTACAGAGCGTGTGTGTGAGTGACGACACAAGAGCGCGCAGAACCATTACACGCTGGGCCCCGACCCGACTGTTCGAGGCTCTTGTTTTCCGTTTTTCTGGCATGAATGGTGGCCAGCGGCGCTGAGGTGTTGGTACATCGCGTCTGAGACTTTGAAGGGGATCGCGTCGCGTGACGCAGTGTCACATCACGTTGGACAATAAGCACCACTTGGACTCGATGTCCAACGACCAACAGGTCAGTAAAGAATTGTTAAGATGGATATCCAAAGAGTATTTCGGTGAGCCTCCTCCACGTAGGCGAGGCTGAGACCCACTCGCGAAGCAGATATGAACGGGTCATCGTACCGCGTCCTTGATCATCCGCCATCGCCCCTCGAGTTTGCCAGACTGGTCCATTTATCGAGACCGGTGGTCATCAAGGGTACTACTCTCATCTATTCTACACTATTACGCGCGTGTGACGTGCAACTTTAGGGATAGAGTTGCCAGCGTTGACGAAATGGGCCGACGACTATCTCGTTCAAAAGATGGGAGATCAGCCGGTCTCGGTTGCCGTGACGCCCAATGGGTATGACACAAGACCGATGTTCAGAAACGTGGTTGAATGATAGCAAGTCGCGCAGATGCAGTCACCCGTGCCCCAGACGGAAAGCTATACTTTGCTGAACCCTTGGTTGACACGATGATGATGCGTGACCTTTTCGACAAGCTTCGTTCAGGTGACCATATTCATTCTCACTCTAGTTATTGTGATCTGACCGTGCCGTGTTCAGGCGGGAAACATGTCCATTATCTGCAATCGCAAAACGGAAATCTGTATTCGCAAGACGTTGGACAAGGTCCATCAGAGTTTGCGGCCCTACGAGCGGATGTTCCCTCTGAAATCGACTTTGTTAGCGATGCGCTAGGTTCGTCTGGGTGGTGACACTGTCCGCAATTGTTCTGAGGAACTGACTAGACAGGACCCCTGACGCCGTGAATCTGTGGATCGGAGGCAGCGACAGCGTTACGAGCATACACAGCGGTACCCTTCCTGGTAAACTTGGGTTTCTGGATCTGATCTGGAGTGTTCAGACCCTTATGAGAACATATACACCGTCGTGCGTGGTGCCAAGCATTTCACATTGTTACCACCTACCGAAGGATGGTGTTTACAAGGTCTGTGCCATGTGTGGCGATATATTAGTCGTTGCTCATGGGAATAGAGAGATCATACCCGCATGCTGTATACACCCGTGATGACGCCACTGGCGAACTGTATCTTCTTCCATCTCACCAAGCTCCGTCCGTGCGATGGTCATCAATCTCGAATCCTGATCTTCCGGGCACGCTGCCGCAGGAAGCTCACCCGATCCATATTACGCTGACTGCGGGGGAGACGCTGTACCTGCCCGTTGGCTGGTGGCACTTTGTCAGACAGTCTGGGGATGTTAGTATTGCACTAAACTGGTGGTATGACGCGGAGCTGCAGGGAATCAATTGGGTGTGGCTAAATATGCTTCGGTCTGTACGCTAGAGCATATCTGTCACACATATGTCACGTCACTCTCGTAACTCTGTCATGGGCAAGGACAAGAAGGAGAAAAAGAGAAAGGCAGACGAGGGGGCGACAGAGGACGTCGACATGGAGGATGCATCCTCAGTGCGTGTTCTGACCACCGACGCGTCCGTTCGCGGTCTCACCCAGCCCCAGCCTAGGAAGAAATCCAAGAAAGACAAGGAGGAGATCGTCATTCCACTCGAGGACCTTTCCCCCATCGCGCAACCACTCGCGCAGAAAAAGCTGGTGAAAAAGCTGCACAAGACGATCAAGAAAGGTGAGGTCAGATTCATGTGCTCGCGCTTGCATGATTGTATCTGTCACCAGCCTCCAAAGCGAGGCAAGTCAAACGCGGCGTCAAGGAGGTCGTCAAGGGTATCCGCAAGGGAGAGCAAGGGCAAGTAATCCATTCACTGTCTTTCGTGACACTCGTCATGTCTTTTCCAGGTTGCTAGTCCTCGCTGCAGACATAAATCCTATCGACATCATATCACACCTCCCTGTGCTCTCCGAGGATGCCAAAATACCCTACGTGTTCGTGGCGTCCAAGGAAGAGCTTGGACACGCCAGCTCTACCAAACGACCGACGAGTTGTGTCATGATATGTCCCAATCTAAAGCGCAAAACACCAAAAAAGGACGGTGAGGAGGGGGAGGACGACTACCGGGAACTCTACGAGGATTGCTGTCGAGACGTAGAAAAGCTAGATGCTAAAATCATTTTCTAATGTCTTGTATTAACCGACTTGTATTCGCACGTTCACCCACTTGTCTCCGCCAACCCTGCCATGCCCGCATCCAAAGCAAAGTCTGCCAACGGCTCAGCATCTGCAAAACAAGCCAAGGGCTCCCCGACAAGCACTGTCCCACCGTCTCCGGCGAGAACCTCAGAGACGGCACATGGCTCAGGGAAACCCGACAAAAACGCCTTTGACGTGGAGCAGGAGAGACTCAAGTCCGAGATCGACGCCCTGCAGGCCAAAGTCGTGCGTTACACCTCTTCCTCATTACCGCAGTCATTGATCGTGTCCTCACAGGACGCCGTCCGAGAGAAAATAGCGTTGGCCAGCAAGCCTTCCGACAACGACCGGCGGAATGCGCTCCGTGCCGAACTTGACAGCATACGTGAGCAGCAGTCTTCTTACAAGAGTTCTAGAGGCAGGGTCCTCGACCAACTCAAGGCGTTGCAAGATGGGATACAAAAAAAGGTAAGCCGTTGCTCTCGTCGTCGGATGAATACCACCAACGCTGGACAGTCCAAGGATTTGCAAGCTGCGCGAGGAAAGACGCCCTTCCGAACCATTGCCGAGGTCGATGCCCACGTCCAGTACGTTTTTCCCATGTGTGCTATTCGACTGATGTCACTCATCTTGTCGCGCAGAAACCTCGAAAAGCAGGTTGAATCCGGCACTATGAAACTTGCTGATGAAAAGCGCGCCCTCCAAGAAATCTCGCAGGCCAAACGGATCCGAAAGGCTGTAGAAGGTTTCCAGGCTTCTCAAGACGCGATTGATGCCGACCGCAGCGCTGCTGATGAGCTTCGCAAACAACTGGATGACCCAGAGGCCAAAACCATTTCCGACAGTTACGACAAGATCAAGGCAGAACTGGACGAACTCAAGAAGGAGTCGGACGAAGCATATGCTGGTCGCACCAAGCTGTTCGAAGAGCGGGACGATCTGCAAGCTCAAATAAACTCCATCTTCAACGAGAAGCGAGCGTCCGTGCAGCAGTTCCGAGACGCAAATGACAGGCACTGGGCAAAAATCAGTGAGGACCGTGCTCGTCGCGCCGAGAAGGCGCGTGCGCTGCGCGCTGCTGAGGAAGCTCAGAGAAAGTTGGAGCACGCGCAACGATTGCGAGAGGAGGCATCTCTGCCCGCATATCAAGCAGAGATTGAAGAGTGCCAAACGCTAATCGAGGCGCTTTCAGGAAAGAGTTCGGACACTGTCGTGCTACCCTCCTCGTCGTTGCCCATCAAGGGTGATGTGGGTGGCGTACCAAAACTCGAGCCAAGACAGGTGGAGTCCACCACCGATGGCCTCGTGGCGCGCAAGAAGAAGGGGGAGGATGAGGTGACATACTTTGCAGGAAAGGGAAAGCGAGGAAAAAAGGACAAACCCAAGACGACACAGGAAACGGATACCCTCAAGAACCTTGCCTTTAGCACGATCAATGCGCTCGCCAAGTTCGGGATTGCTCTTCCTACTGGCGCGACCGACATTCCGCGCGTTGTCGAGGATCTGAAGACGAAGAAAGCCTGGTACGAGGATAATCAAGCGCGTGTAACAGCCGAAAACATTGCCAAAGCGGAGGCCCAAATAGAACGCCTCACGAATGCAGCCAAACCAGACCTCGTAGTTCGGCAGGCATCGGTCGATTTGAACGGTGGTGTAGACACACCTTTAGAGTCCGCGGACACGCCAGTGGAAAACAAAGTAGACGAGGCAGTGGTTGTGGACGAGTAATGGTCGGGAGTAGGCTACAGCACCGTCCGTATATTAATCTTGAATCTCAAAGTGCTACTCATGTTAGGGAAATACATTGCAAGCAAAGGCATGCTAGTATTATTCACGTCAACGTATACAATAGTAAGCACAACTTTTGAAGAGCAGACGGACAATACAAATACGGAGCAAGGTAAGAATAAATGATAGCCCGAGAAACGCGGTTATATGCGTTATTAAGTTTTCCGCACAACCGGCTGAATATGGTTGTGTCAGGATGCAGTCTCCGTTTTGATAGATTCGGCTTCACGGTCTGGCTCGCTAGCATTAGCAGGTAAACCCAAATCCTGAGTCGAAAACGATGCGACGTCGAATGTATTCGTCGTCGCGTACTCGGAGAACGCAAGGCCAGCTTGATGAACCGAAGGCATTGAGTCCTCAGAGGTAACCGATGTATCCATATAGTTAAGTCCCCCATATGCATCAGAGTTAAAGCCAGAAGCTGAGGCGTCCAGCGCGCCAGTGGGGAACGGTTCCTGTTGCAAAGCGGCCAACATGCTGGAGGTTGTTGGAGTGTGGTTCATAGCGTGTTGTGGGCGAGTATCAGAGGACGTGAAGCTCTCTTGTCCAGGCATGGGTGAAAGGGAAAAGAATTGTTGCTGCATCACTGGTTCAACAGAGGCAGCCACGGAATTGGTGGACAAAGCAACATTCCGTAGAACGTTTACTGCAATCCAGTCGCTATCCGATCGTAAGTAATGCTTGTTGCAAAAAGAGCTGTAGGAAGCTTACTCGAGGAATAATTTCAATATCTGAAAAGCGCCGAACGCAGGGTCACTCCTAATGGTCTGCCACAACACGTGAGTATCATCGAAAACAGTCTGGTCACAAAACCTTACGAGATCCCTCATGACTTGACTGGTCACATAACCCCAGCGGATGAGTACGCTACGAGGACTCATCGTCCCTCTGTCGTCGCTAGTTCCAATGCGCTGCTCCATGAGTCTCTCCGTGCATTTATCAGCCCATGCCATAACTTCTCTGACGGGCTCGTTGCTCTTTGAAAGACTATCCATCATGGCGACGAACTCCACCTCGAGAAGCTGGACGAGATCTTCGTGCCGGCAGTTGCATACCAAGGCTGACTGGTTGCGAACGGATTCAAAATCTACTTTTTGCCAGGATCGACGCATCTCGGTGAGCTGCTTTTGGTTGGTGAGAACCGTGTTCAAAGCCTGGGTAACTTGGTAAATATCCACGAATCGCACTACGTCGAAATACGTCAATCGAACGATGCCTCGTCAAGCGCGCGAGCGTGCACATACACACTAGATGTCCAAAACGTGCTCCCAACTCGACCTTGGGTTCAACGAACGTCGTCCCATATCCTTCGAGAGCAAGAAGAAGGACCTTCTCCATCTGACTGGCAAGTTGTCGCAAATTGTTCAAGGAGGTCGTGGCAAGCGGTGAGAGCATTCGAGACCTGAGGAATTCGAGTATTTCCTGCTCACGGTTGAGCGACAGTATGAAAATCCTACGACTGACTCACATCATACATAATGGCATCGGCCTTGGCCATCAGTCCCGCAATTGCAGGGGCATGAACGACCTCACGATGAGTACCTGTTAGGGTAGACCAGAATCCTCTGAGATGCATCTCGAATTGGTCAAATCGGAAGGCACGAGCACTCTCGAGGACCGCATCCAGATGGTCTTGGAACCAACTCCATACCTCTCTCCCCGCGATGCACTGAGCGGAAGCGGAATTAGCGCCGATGGCTTCCTCGATGGAGGGGAAGTGGGGCATGTGGCGAACTGAGAGATGTTGCTGTGGCTGGACATATTGACCGTCGGCGTTGGGTCCGAGGGTGAGCGTAGGCTGTTGTGCCATACTGGCCTCGGGTTGGCTGACATGCCGACGAATGGGGGTATGGCTGGGGTAGGAGTTACTCCTGGCTACGGCTTGGGCTTGTGACAATAAACTTCCTGCGGTCGGCGTTTTATCGCTTATATCTTCAAATATGACGTTGCCTTTGAGATCTCCTGAAAGGATAAGGGAGTTCCGCTTGGAAGCGCTGGAGCCTTCGGAATCTTCATCCTCGTCCTCGTCCGACCGTTCCTCGCCTTTGTTGTTTTCTCCTGCCTCCTGCGCAGCGCGAGCAGCATTGATGGAGGACTGACCTGCATTATTGTTTGATTTTCGGATGTAATCTTGCAAGAATTCGGCTTCCGCCGAAGTGGCAGGACGAATACCACAATCTGTCCCCAAAAGACGATTAATAAGAATTCCGATCAACTGATGAAAGGGATGTAAGACACGGACAATGATATTTGCTATTGCCGCGAACGCCAAGACGCCTTGTTTTGATGGTGGGGAAACAGAGTCTGATGGCTTTGCCGAGAGTTGCGGTATTGATATGGGGAATTTGGTATTGGTCGCAGACCCTGCGATATGAAAAATAAAGGCCCTGGCGTGGAACATTCCCGTCCGGGTAAGGTGCGTAGTTGGCGGTTAGCCTAACAAGGAAGATATTGTGAGAAGGAAACGGGAAAAAATATATGAACGGACCAAGCTTGAACGAAAATCTGTTTTGCTCTGTCGGAAGCGCTTGTTGTTGTTGCGACCCGTACGTTGGCCGCCAGTTTCTGAAGGGCGTGATCGGGGCTGATAGAGACCCTGTTAAAGACGCCGGGGGAGTGTCTATGATCTTGGGGATTAGAAGGCAACGGCTGACCGGGCCCGTACATGGTAGAATAGTCGGGGGTTGAAGCAAGAAACATGGTGAGATCATCCGTTTCGCTGGAGGAGGAGTGGACGCTCTCTGTGTCACGGGGGTAGGGAGAGGCCGCGGCACGGGCCCTGAGGTGAGATTGGCGAATATGAGCCTTGAGGGCGGGATTAGTCATGTTGGAGTTGGGGGGCGACTGGCAAGGAGACATGTCCGCATAGACGGAGGAGTGGCGCGACTGATCGGTTGGGAGAAAAGTATTGAGACGATATGGGTCGTCTGCGGTGGGTATACCGGCTGGCATGCGGGGGAGGATGTCCTGGGAAGAGTGTGGACGAGAGTGGGGGGAGTGAGTAGAGGAAGATGAGATCGAGTTTGAACGGGAATGAGGGTGGGTGGGAGGTAAGAAATCAAAGGGGATGTTTGAAGAGATTGTCTGAAGATTTACGGCAGCCATATGGGAGGAAGAAAGAAAGTGTTGAGCTGGAGGAACACGCAGCTAATGGGCGGACCAGCCGGTGAAGGGGAAAGGAAAAGCGGGATGGGCGATGGCAGGGGACTACGCGGTAGACCAGGACGAGGAAGAGAAGAGCGCGTGGGGAGAGCGAGTAGCAACTGACGAGACGGAGAGCACGGTCGGTGGTCAAGGCAACGCCCTACCTATTTTATTTTATTTTATTATTTTATTTATTTTTCACACACTCACTTGTCGTCGGGCACTCTGATCAAACTTTGAATGACTTCTTTGTGGCCCTACGAATCCTTCGCCGAGTTATGGGATGCCCTCTTCTCATTGCAGGGACCCGCCTTATGTGGGTAATATTATCAGACCCTTGCCGAGTAAAGGTACCCGAGTTATAACTCGGCAGAAGGCCGCTTGGCCTAATTGTCGACCTTTTCCGCCGTGCTTGAACCAAGTCGTCAAGCGATAACGTTACTCGACCGCCTTGCCGATCTTGAAGACTTGAGAGTACCTGACTGCAGTCCACAATGAATTAGAGCAGGGAATGCTGCAGACGGCGGTGTTCTGATAACGCCAGGTAGCCCATAGTACCCTTGACCAGAGTGGGTTAGTCCATCAAGTCTTCTGCTGTGTACTTACTTAGACAGGTATGCCTTTGTTCAGCCCGATTCGTGTCATACGTTCCAAATGTGTCATCCTTCCGTGCCTGAAAAGGGACCATCAGTTGTAGTGATCCGCGGTGCACCCGAGTACTTCACTAGTATTGTCCCTGTTGATGTTATTGCAGTGACGTGCCACGCTGAGGGTCAAATAGGAATAGTAGCTGCTCACATATCCAATGATCATGCAGACATTAGAATAAAATTAACAGGCGCCCACGGAACATCACACTTGCTGTGTGACAGACCGCAATATCAATCAGTGGTGTGCTGCGCTGATGTGACCGATTATTTAGCGGCGCAGACATACTCAAATGATGTTCAATATTAACGGGGCTGAACTCGCCCAATAGGGATCAAAATGTTTGCAAAAATCGATCCCGAACTGAGCGAAGTACATTTTCCTGCAGTATTTTTCATAGGGGATGTTCAGGGTTACCTTGTCAGCTGCCCTGAGGCTAACGAACAGTCGACATGACCAGGAAACGCTGGTAAAACGCTAGAAATTAGTCGCAGTCTGGTAAGCGCAAGACAAGGTGACAGTACCCGCCATGTCAACCCACACCGTCCTGACGTCGCAAAATACGGTTTGTCTTCACTAGATCCCATCACATCTCAATTTCAAAATGAAGCGCCTCGAAGCGTTGCCTACAAGAAATATCCACAAACCATTGCACCATCCTGAATTGAATAGCGACATTCATTCACATGCCCCTCGAGAGTGTGTCAGTATTCCGGGGCGATGAGCAATAATAGTACATAAGAATAATCTCAACATCGCATTACCCATCTTCCTCCAGGTCAGAATCGCCAAACAGACAAGGTCCAGCAAATATCATGTCTGATTCCGGAGCAGTTGCTTCGACGGCAGTGGTCGGGAGGGACGCGGATCGGGCGTCTGCCTTCTTGGTACAGTGAACAGCGGGAGTCCCTTGCAGCATGTTAACGTCGACGAAAGCGTTAGCAGCAGTGGCGGAGGGTTCCCGATCGAGTAGCGGCACAGTAGAACTGTCGACACACGGTGACTCGGCAGCATCGACTGTCATACAACCGTCTGTGTTTCCTATTCCGAGATCCGTGTTCCGGAGCACAGGAGGGTCTGTGGTAGATACGACGCAAGTGTCATCCTCAGATTTGTCGTCGAACCTCGCTTCAAAGAACGTAGCATCGGGTAAACATGCATTAGAAGCGTCCGACCTCTCGCGCGAAACATAGCCCACGCCTTCCCTGTTGTTTGTGAAATTGATTGTCGAGAATTGCGCTGCGCATAATCCGGGGGGCTCCAACCCCAAGATCC
>JBBPOH010000005.1:0-49554 GCA_038091335.1 Phylloporus arenicola | reverse complement strand
CGGTTGGAGCAGATATCTCAGTTGCCCTCATGTGTACTTTTTCGAGGCCAAGTTACGACCTCGACTATGTGCGCAATTTGAAGCGAAAGCTAGAGTGAATGACCATTGCTCTTGTACTGCGCTCGTGGACTGATGCTCGTTAGTGAGACAGAAGGCAAATCGGCTGCATTTGAACTACTCCTGGCAACGTCAAACAAGGATCATCCTGACGTTGCTCGGTATATCAAGGCCGTGACATCAAGAGTACTTAGCAGAATGACCAAGGCATTCTCAGTGCCTCACGTTGACCAAACGAATCCGCTACTGGTCAGGGCACTAGCGAAGGCTCAACTCCGTTTATTATCGGCACGGACGGCTGCATTGCAGACACCACGCGCTAAGGACAGATGCGCGACTATATGCAGTCGCTATAGCAAACACGCCTCTGTCAATTCATTCCTTGAACGAGCTGCCTCACCTGCAACACGTAGCAGAGTTATTCCCTCCGGTGAGAAACCCTCGCCTGGACAAAATCGCATTAGTGTAAGTACTAAGCCAATCTTTAAAAAATCGCTACTAACGTGTTTGTAGACTATAAACCCACTTTCCTGATGGACCAAGGGGTGCATCAGTCCGATAAATTGATCCGCTCCTGCAAGTGCAGGATCGTCCCACCAAACTCATGCAGCAACTCTCAAATGCCCACGTCGATGATCCCGATGAAGTCGCCGTCCCTTCGACTTCAACGGGAAGATGATATTGTTCCAAAGAATCTCCAAGTCACTCCAAGCCGTCGCAGCTTCCTCTGAACGGCAAAAGGGAGTTCGAGCGGACAATGTCACACTGCGAAGTAGGTCGCAGTCTATTTCAACGATATGTCACTGATTCGTTCTTACTTTCAGGGGTATTTGTTGTATAGAATACATGGAGCAGAACCTAGGCAAGACAAGTAGTGGTTGTAGGTGTTTGTAGTTCCTTGTTCCAGGTTTTCACTGCGACAAAAAGTTATGTGTAATTTCCTATTACTACTATAACACTGTAATGCATGCCATGATGTAAACTTGCATAAAACGGGTTTTTTGAGCTCCCTACAAACCCACTACGTGAGTAGTGGGAAGTAGCATGGACTCTCTAGCAGCATACAGTGACTTGCCATTTAAAACAGTAACCTCTCTTAAAAAACCATTACAGTTACATGGTTTTTCTAGGGAGACCATTAAGTCTGTTGTCACACATCAGAAGACTCTTACAGTTTTCCAAGACCATATTTTGCATTTATCAAGTTTCTTTTACTGATAAATGAAGAGATATCCTCGGCATGGAAGAATGAACCTAAAGAAGACAAAGTTTACTGGATGTCAATGCGTGCATACCTCAACAATTTGCTCAAAAATGCCTTGGATTCCCTTCAAGAAAAACAACATCCCAGGGCTTTGGCATGCTGGCTTCAGAGAGAATTCATGCTATGCTGCCATGACAAGAATGGACGAAGAGAGTACCTGATGGAGATGAGGAAGGCACAAATAAAACCATACTCCGTGGAGATCTTTCAACTAGGTGAGTTTCCTTTGTTCTCATGTTGTCCTGCCAGCTGTTTCTGATTCAACCCAACATTATTAGATTGGGGAGTGTGGTGGAAGACCCAATTCAAGAAGCATTATTACTCACCACATCACTTCTCCCGAGTTAGCTCTAGAACTTCCATATCCTGTTTTACAGGTATCACTCCAAGAGAGGAAGAAGGTAATTATCTCTTACTTTTCAAGGATTGATATTTACTAAAATCTTTTCAGATTCCCAACCATCCTTGTCTTCTGCTTCCAGCAAAGACAACACAGCTTACCAATCCTCTCAGTCTCCCTCCCTTCCGACCCTTCCGACCCTTCCGACCGGAGGCACCGAAGACAAATGGTACTAGCGCGAAGACAAACCCACCGGAGAGGAAGACAGTAATTAATTATATAAATTTCATGGTTTATAGTCTTTCCTATTTACCCAAACCTCAGTGAGGTCTGTCCAGCAAGATCCCACAGTTCCAATGGTTCCAGCAAGGGCCAGCCAAGAGCCTGTAAGTCAGAGACCTGGAATCCATGGATCCTTATATTTTAAAGAGATATATTTCGTTTTTGAATGTCTTTCTCATCCACCCCCTGATCCTCTGAGGAATAAAGATGGGGATCTTGATTGAGCTTACATCCTAGAATGCTTTGATTCCTTGTATGATGCATCAGATCTAAAAGGAGTGAGTATACTAACTTGCAATGTAATACTATGTTCTATCTGAGATCATTTCTTGCACAGGAATTTGACTGCAAAAGGTTCCTATGCAACTTTGACATGGTGCATTGGCTCACCAAAGAGTCTCTACATGGGTATGAAAAGGTATGAATTTAAATTAAATTAAATGTCTTCACTGATACTGTTTTTTATAGCTTATGGAATTCCTGGAGGCTACATGTAGTGATCTTGAATTGCTGATCACTAAGCATTATGAAGAACTCAAAGCATATCTCGAGAATGAATTGGGATTGGATAATGAGGTCTGTGAAAGACATTAACATGATCTTTTCCTGGTTACAGCAGTTCAAACTGTAGATGAGACACATTTCTAACCTAGATGCACCTATTGTACATGAAAATGAAAATGAAAGAAACAGCTCGCATTAGCAGCCTTAGGGAAATTTCAGTGTGCTCCATCACACCTCTTTGTGCCTCTTTGGTGTGGAGGGTTTGGTCATCTTTTTCCCTTAGTTTATGCTCATGTTGACACTACCTCGTGAGCACAAGCTCATTCAGACACACCGCACCAATTTATCTTCCAATTCAATCCACCTGGGTCCAATTGGACTGTCACCCGAAGATAATTCTCATTGTGAGACTATTACCGAACTAGATCTGCCTCCGAACGGAATGCTTGTAAAGTGTATACAGTGGATGTAAGTTGAGCATACATACCCAAATACACAAGTTGAAACCAAAATTGGGTTGCAAAAAGTGGCTGATTCAGGACATGGAGAGGACATGTGAGAAATGGAAAGTCCGGCAGTTTTGGTCCGGAGATCGGTACCCAAACTGGATGATTATTCAGCGTTACAATAACAGTAACACCCTGGTCCCCCTGTTGATGCTTGTGTCTTGCTTGCATGACTGAGTTTTGTCTCCCTTCTTACGAAGCCAATAACTGTCTTCTCCAGAATCATGCAAAAGTGTTCGTACTTTACCATGGAATATCCACAAATACAGTCCCTGCTGTCATCTATCATGGATGCAAATGGTATTGTTGTTATATGTGGTAAACATCCAACCTCCCCTGCACTCCATAACCATATATTGATTCTATTGATTTCATAGGGGCAGGTATTTCTGTTGCAGCTGGAATACCCGACTTTAGAAGCAACCAAGAAGTTCCGGGAATACCAGAGCTAGCACAAAGAAAGCTAAAGGACATGTTTCAATTTTCAATGATCATGGCAAGTGTGGCCAATCAAAGTTCCAATTTCTATTAAGGATTTTTCTTTTTCTACAGGACACGAATACAAAAGAATCTTTTGCTAGATTCATTGCTAGCCTAGCAAAGAAGACTGAGGAAAGCCAGCCTACCGATTTTCACAAGCTTCTAAAACTCCTGGATGATCGCCAAAAATTGATCCGGGTGTATACACAGAACATAGATGGGCTAGAGCTCAGAGCAGGAATCTCTACATACCATCGGTCATATGCTCAGCCTGGATACAATGATCGATGCGTCCCCCTACACGGAAATCTCCGGCACATCTACTGCCAGGCTTGTCACGCTACACAGGGAATGAAACTTCACTGGGACACGCTCATGGATGGAGTTTTCCCCCCTTGCATTAATTGCGAGAGGGAAGAACACTCCAGAAGGCATGCAGGGAAACGGAAAAGGATGGTTCCGACCATGTTGCCAGATGTGGTTTTGTATGGGCAAGAACATCCAGACACTGATGGCATATATGAATTTCAGTTGAAAGATCTGTCAAACACTCAGCCTATAGATCTTTTGATTGTGGTTGGAACAGGTATGGATGTAATAGGAACTCAAAGAATCATCCGGGAGTTTGCCAAGCAAGTGCGGAAGAACAGATCGGTTGATTCTTCTCCCTGCGTTATATATATCAACCTCGAGTTCAAAAATATAAAAAAATGGGAATCTATCTTTGACCTATGGATACAAGCTGACTGCCAGACTGTGGCTGCTACAGTCATGCATGCACTGGAAGGAGAAGGAGGAATTCAATCATGTATTTCCACTCCACAAGAGGTATAGAGTACCCTGAAGTGAACTGAAGCTATGACTGATGGTCATATCTTCTAGCCCATGGAGGAGTTTTCTCCAGACCCAAGTTCAAAACTAGAGATATCAGACCCAATATCAAACAACCGTGCAGAGTCTTGTTGCAAACTGCTTGACATCCACATGGAGCTCATCTACAAAATCTCTGCGGATGACGGAAATTCCGAGTTCCGAAATGCATTGCATTTCCTGGAGATTGCAATCCCCTTGGTCAAGTGTGGAAAGGGCTTCAATATTTTCAAGCATCACCTTAGAAGAGTGCAGGATTTGGGGGGAACTAAAGGAAACAAGAACTTGGATTTGCATCTAGAATTCTTGCAGGAGTTTGTACATACTATCAAGCAAAACTTCAATGCTTCTACCACTGTAAATTCGTACATTTAATCTGGTCGCGTATTTCGGACTCACCACCTGTTGCATTTTTCTTCATTGGTCGTGTTTTTCTTTCCCTGCCTCACTTTTTTTCACTATTACAGCACTTTTTGAACTTGAAAAACTAATATATTAAAGTGGTACAAGCTGTAGCATGCATGGATAAGTATGCAAGACGGATCCGGCAGCGGGATCTTCAAGGGCGAGGGTAACCCGAGCGGGTTTGATAACCTCACCTGCAAGGGTATGGGTCAGACTTTTTTCCTACCTGCCACCCATAGTCACGGGGACTGGTACCCATGGCACTATATTGTATCGCATTTACGCTGATGTCGGCTCATCGTTGTGAACGTCGCATAGGTGTCGGCAGTGTCGTTGTACAGTGCAGGATGTGGGCACGCACCTTTGTCGTGTCGTTGTTGTTGCTAACCCTGCAATACATCGAGTGGCAGGCCGAAGGAGTGGTGGCGGAAAGCGTCGTCCTCGTTGCGCGCGTCGCAAAGTGTCAATCGGGTGGTGGTGGTAGGTGTACCGGCATGGCCGCGTTGTCGTCATCGTCATTGTGCATGTCGCAATGTGTCAAATGGGAGGTAGTGGCGCGGTCAAGGGTACAGCATCGATGTAGCGTCGTTGTCGTTGTCGTTGGGTTAGGGCGCTGGGTCGTCGACGACCTCGTCCTCTAGGTGTGGGGTTGTGCACACCTCATTGTCATCGTGGTGTCATTGATGGCGCAGAGCCATCGATGACATTGCATTGTTGCTGTCCTGACGGGTGACTGGTGACCCCCAGCTGTACAGTCATGGTTGCTGTTGTCTCACACCACCAGCTGTGCGGTTGTGCACACAAAGACTGTCCTTATGTCAGTGGTAAATTCATAAGTGCAGGAGTGAAAAAAAAGGGCAGCAGGGAATGAAAAACGCTGTGAGAAGTGGTAAAATGTGAATGCACAGTCATACCAGTCTGAAGCAGATGCCTCAAACCGCTAGGTAGTTGGAAGGTATGCGAAAAGGGAAGACTGACCGATCACACGGATGCATGGCCTCCTGGGTAGGCATCTCATGTGTCAGCACTGTCTTTTCCTTTTCCCCAGGGATGAAGGAGAGTCTCAAAGATGTTTCGAAGTTTCGAAGGTAAATTTTCATTTCCACGTGGAGCTTGAAATTCAAGGTCCGAAGGGGGAAATCCTTGATAGGTAAAAAGCACAGAAAATACATGTATCCGGAAATGCGTACGAACGGGGCTGATGGGGAACGGAACTAAGGAACCACGAATCGAGGTCGGAAGGATGGAAGAACGGAAAAGAAGCATCCAACGCAGATGTTGGGTTGACCGCCTTACACTCTGGGCTATGAAATTGTGATTTAATTATTTTATAAAAATAAGAAACATAAGAGACACACCTTTCGTGCAATCTTTGTTGACCTTGTAGTCTTATGTGGTGCAACCTTGGTTTGAGCACTCTCAGTGGTCTATGAAATCATGGTTGGAGCCTGTGAGAAAAAAAAACAGAGCCTTACTTTTCGTGTACGCTTGGGGATGAATTCATCATTCACATATTCATCCTGGTCAGAGCCAGCTTTGCGCTTCATGCTAGTGTGCCATTCATAATACCGATCATAGGCTGTGTGCCATACCGCTTCCGAAATATCCTGGCAGATCTTCGGCCAAGGGATAGGGAACTGAAGCGCGTTCCATTTTCTTATGGACTCTACCTTTGGTGATGGGCTGCTACCTTCTTGAACCTCCCAAGGTTTGTCCAGTTTCCTCAACATGTCTAGAAAGAAAGCATTAGGATGAATTTCCTCATCCTCAATTTCCTCGCTTCCGTTGTCATCCTCATCAATGGGACTGTCAAGATCCTCCTCATCACCTCCCTCCCTTGATTTTTCATCCCTGTCATGAGTCCCATCATCCTTTTGCAACTCCATGGTGTAATAGGCAACTATGTCTCGAATCCTTTCTAGACCCTTTGAAAGAATGAGATTAACTCCATCCATGTTACAAGAAGGATAAAGGGTCTAATGTAATGTTAGTGCCATCATGAGATATGAGGTATATGGGTACAGCAGCTCACCCCAACAGCATAAAGATCTGGATGGTCATCATCTAGGTCTATAGGATTTTGCGTAAGGCGAACCCATAGATGAACCTCGATGGACTCGATTGAAATCCATGTAAAACTGTCTTTGATCACAGTGAAGAGGTTGCTCCCATCCCGCTTCGGAAACCATTTTTCCGCGATAGGAATCCTCTTCCGCGAATACTCCTCGAATCCATTTTCATCGGAAGGGGCTTGAAAAGGTTTCGACTCTTTGATGACGATCTTCCCCACCATGATCAGTTCTGGAATATCCTTAACAAAAGCACAGAGTTTCTTCATAACGTCTTCATCCTTCTGGGTAAATGCACATTCCATGCAGAATAGTTTACGCCGAGAGAAAAGCTCACTACGAAATGAGCGTCCAGAAAGTTGGAGGAGAATATCTGGCTCCCCAGAAATGTGATCTCCACGGCACATAGTGTTCGTGTCGATTCGGATGTTGACCAAATTATCATCATAGCCCATGGAATCAGTGATCTGTGAGAGCACCTTGACAAACGGGGAGATCGGCCCTTCATGAACATGGCTAGCGAGTGTTACCATCAAATCCTCTGTCTCTCGAATAAATGTTAACCTGTAGTGATCATAAAAAGTATGATAAGCAGTCAGCTCCTTCAATTCACACCTAAAAATACGCACTTTGCTTTGCTTCCCTTCTGTTCCTGCAATGTCTGCTCTATTTTCCCAAATACAAAGTGGTTTACACCATGGAAAACCTAATTATCTCATAGCATTACATCGCATGATTTTTCAGACAAGTTAAACATACTTGATTCTCGCCTGGCTGCATTCCATCTATCTTGGATATAATCCTGGAGACATCTGAGGCAACAATAGTAAAAGGTTCTTCTTCTTCAGCCATGACCTGGTTAAGCATTTTCACCCTTAGAAGTGATTTAAACTGCTATAAGTAACCTGCCTGATGGATGCAATCATACTGGTCCGCAAGAGCAAAGGCCCGGGAATCTGGGCTCTGACTTGCTGGTGAACAGACATATTTTTTGGATGGGAATTCAAGGCGAGGTGAAATTCGTCGTTGAAACCGCAGGCTGGATGTAGCTTGTGAAGTAGAGTCTCCAGCAACACAGGCCATGGTAATGTATGTGTGGGGTTGAGGACAGACCGTGACCTATTCAAGGTAGGTTGCCATAACTACATGAAGGAATGGTTACATAATAACACGCCTGCCTAATACAGATCCGAGTATCGGAAGGATCGGAAAGTGAAAACTTCTATCTGTCATATCATCGCATTGATTAGAATTGAATTCATGGAGATTAAATAAAAGCATAACAATTTTAACGATATAAGTAGTATACTTTCAACCTTGGTTGACATGGTTGATGCAGAAGGATCAATTTCAGAATACGCTACGTCTCTAATGCGGGAAGGTAGACATTTATCCGGAGTCGTTGGAACAGGAGATCGAGAGTGTAGTAGATGTAAAGGTCAGTATTTATATGTACTATCACTCATAATGAGCTGCTTCTCTCCTTGAGGGTGGAATCCTCTTGTTCCGCAACTTTACAAATCTTTTCTCCCTACTCTGTCGCTTTTTAAATGCCTTCTTATGAATACCTTGTGCTTCATCGAGCCTTGTAACTACTTGCTTTTCTAGCAGCTCGAGGCTTTAACTTGGACCGGTTACGAGCTTTGTGCCTGATTTTAAATCTTTTAAGATGTGATGAAAGCTGTTGCATTGTAGAATCCTCCTCCTGGTCAGAACCACTGGGACCATCGGAAAGATGAGAGTCATCGGATCTGACTTCATCCAAAAGACGTGTATTACATTCCTTGCACCTGTCTCTAGATCTGTCCAGAATTACACTCAGAGCTGTACCCTTGTTAGATTCATCTAATCCACCGTTGTGGATCATTTCGAGAACAAGGTGAGATGGCTCTTCCAACCATGACTCTTTGTCTTTTAGTTCATACGACCAGCGGTGACAGTGAAAGTGGTTCTCGGATATACACTCGAAGAGCTGCTTCAGGATGAGATGGGGACATGTTATGTGGCACTTGATTTCCAGGAACAGATTCGAAGTAGGTGTTGGGACCATTCAGTAAAAGTTACCGAGTTATTGAGAAGGCAATTTGTCCACAGTCTAATCCATTCTGTCAGAGGATCAATCATTGGAATTGAATATGGGCTGAATAAAAATAACCTGTTTAAAGTCATATTCATTCACTGTAGGATCCAAAGCTGAGACCTTCCATCCGAAAAAGGCAGAAATCTTCCTCCAGTACAAGCGACCGTACCATTCATCCCACCCAGCATTGGTAGCTAGCCTGGAAGTGGAGGCACTGGGGTTATGACCAAAGACCCATGCATGGTAGGGGGGGAAGTCGGTGTAAAGTGGTGTAAAGTGACAGGCACATTATCCGAGCAAAATTTACGGTAAATCAGTGCTCTCATTGGCTTGGGTTGCGCAAATCATGTAAATTTCGCCTCCGGCCAGCTGGTGTGGGCTCAGATATAACCTCCTCTTCATTTCTGAATCTGAAAACTACATATTTGTATGATATATTTCCTGTTTCTTATCTATCTTTTCTTTTCATTTAGGAGGCCTACCCGGATTTGGAAGACACGAGCATGATTGGATTCAAGGAAATTCAGGAGGCTAGGGGTATTCTTTTTGAACACTTTTTAACACCATTTATTTGATTATGATTTTAAATAAATGAAATCAAGTACCACGGTCAGTACCCCGGAAGCACCGGGAGCCTCCGGAAGAACCTGACAAAATTCTATGGGCGGCTTGAATAGGTTTGCACAGTTATATATTTGTATTCTCAATATCCATTTCTATAATTCCGCCCGTGTTGCATTGTTCCGGGTTCCAGCCGGCCGGAAGTGTGAACCAACATCTGTAGCCTACCATTACTGTATATACGTTTGTCCATGTGTGTACAGCATGTGTACATGTCAATTAATGCGTGCATAACACGTAAATATGGTTTTTAATCCGACCTTAGGATGCTTCCCAGGTGGTCTCATAACCTTTCGAAATAAATCTGAAGAGGGAAGGGTAAGCTGGGATGCGCATGCGAGAGTCAGAGCATTCTAGAGCAGACCCCATTTTCAGCAACATATTTCTGGGCGCTATATATATATTACTAGTCTACACAGGAAGGTGGCGATGTCTAGGGTGAAGGAGGGTGCTCATCAAATGGATGAGGAAGAAAATAATATACTTGTTTCTGGATGTTGAATCATGGGATTCTCAGCTCGTGCTCCAGCTCCCCTGAAAATAACCAAGAATTCTGCCCAACCATGTTCATTCAGAAAATATTCATGTAAGTTCTTCCCCTCACACTTTGGTGGCATACATGACTCCCCATACGATCCCCAGGCTCCCTCACCATACTATTAAGCTCCAATGTCACAGGGGAATCAGCCTCTCCTCCTAACGCTCCCAGAATTAAATATCATACTTCCAAAATCTCTGCTTCATCATTGCTTTGTCTCTCAAAAGCAGAAGCCATTTACATAGTTTTTAATTCAAAAAACCAAGATGTTCGTTCCCTGCCCAGTAATCCACCACAAATATGGTACATAAAAATCACTCAATAGTACACACAAGGTCCACTACTAGTGACAGTTAGAGGAATCACATCATGGCTCAGATGAGGACTGTGAAAGAGTTTTCGTTGTATACATGTCAGTTCCCATAAAGCATACGAGTGAAATAGGGATTTTATAACGAAGACGCTTATCTAAGTCAAGGATCGCTTCAACTCCAACGGACCTGTTGAATCCAAACAAACACTAAACTGCCACCATGAATGCGTCCGCAAAAATCAACCCAAGTACACAAAACATGGTCCCTTTAGACATAGGGAGAGGATCATCAAACACAGCAGCTAAGGGGTTGTCCTGGAGGAATATGAAGCAACCTCGCCCCGGAATGGAAAAATACTCTGCAATAAAAAAAGGTAAGAAAATGCATGTGGATGGAAACAGATATGTTCCCTTGACACTCATCACAGCTCTAATTACATACCTTCCAGCTTCCAATGCTGGGATAGCAGGAATCACCGGAACTATCCATGTTCAAAAGGAAAAGAAACGGCAACTCATAAATGAAGAAATAGACGTTTCAAACAAGAAAAGAAAGACAGTCGATACAAGAGACTTTATACATGATGGAAAGGAAGATGAAATCCCTTTGAACAATTTGCGATTTGAAGCTCAAGGCAGAGTAGACCCTCTGGAACTACCTGAAGCATCGGAAGGATCGCTTTTAAAGGTGGGTAATATCTTTGGTAAGTTGTTGAGTGTTTATGACTTTCTATACAGGTCTGTTATCTATGCAAGACACACCTCTCCAAATGTCTGTGGACTGTGAACCCGATGAACAGTCAACAGGCGTGCATTGCTTGTGTTGAAGGCAAAACAAGTTTTCAGGTCAACAGCAAGTAAACAGTGCTTATGTTCCACCGCGCGGCTGAAATAGAATTCAGGTTTTCCCAATGTTCCCAATGCAGCAGCTCAATGCAATATGGCTCAACAACAGGAGAGAACTGACTCCAAGAAGCTCATTTCCAACTTGCGTAAGAGTGTCACTGACATAGAGAAGACTATAGCCGCATTAGAAAAGAAGAGAAAGAAGCTATTGTCCCGAATCTCTGATCTACAGGCACAGAGACCTTAGACTTGATCCAGAGGACCATAACATTACCCCTCATTTTATTTGTTTCTTATTTCTTCTTTTTTATGGTCTTTCCAGATGATTTCATTTGAGGAGCACATTATAAAGGTCGACTCAAATATAATGTCAAAAATTTCCTTGGTCTACTAGGGTTAAAAACTTGGATATTCTCTTTCTTCATCCGAATAAAGGACTTCATTCAGTATCTGTTGATTTCTGAATTTCACCATATTGAGATTATTTTAATCAAATCAAGGCATTTTGTTCGATACTACGGAGCTTTCCAACATCGCGAAAGAGGGAAACACACCCTAATATCAGAGGATTGTGAATATGATTAATTGTAGTAAAGAGATCAAGTTGTCAGACATCATCAGTACAGAGAAGAAAATTTAACTTTATTTTTGTGCACCATGTGCTTCCTCCCACAACACTTCGGTTTCCGCGCCATCGGATTCTTCCGGTCGGAGGCGTGGTGCGGACACTGGAGAGTGAAACGTGACTGGTAGTAAGTTGAATATCCCATACAGGAGAACCAGATGGTGGATGACGCTTGTATGGAACGGGGGTGCTTCCGGTGTATGAAAGACTTCGACATCAAAAATTAAAATGAATTTTACGCGTCCATTGATGTGATGCAACGACAATGTCTTTCACAAGGTGGGGGTATCAGAATCCCCCACAGGTCATTGTATATGGAAAAGAAGTACCTGCGGGCACATTGGAGTTTGAATGCTCTTTTGGGACCGAGTACACTTTGTATATTCAAGAAATAATCATCAACATGTATGATTTTGATACTGATGAATTTAAAATTTGGGTAGACTTCCCGCAAAAGAATCGGAAGAGTTGTATTACTGTTACCGCAAAGTTCACATTTTCCGTTTTACACGTACAAAAAACGGAGGCAGCTTAAAAAGAAAAAGGGAAGGCTGTTTTATTTCTCAATAATTTTGAGAGAATGGTGGAATATGGCCAAATTAGCATATTCCATCCCCGTCAATATTCGGTAATGTCCCCATGGGGTTGCTGAAACTCCTGTGTGGTTGCCAAAATTTGTCGGCTCCGCTCCGGTAAACAAACAACCACATTCAATGCCGTCTTGTAACCAAATAATCTACCTCAAACATCAAATAGACGTCTATGAGGAATGAAAATATTTAAAGAAACGGCATACAATTTTACAAGCTCCGCTAGACTTTCAGTCACTTCTGGAACCTTGCAAGAGCCTTTTTGTCTCTGCTTCCAGTCCTCAAAAATATCCTAGCTCACGGAAGTACTATGTCCCCAAAGGTCATCCCTCATGCTACCCAGATGCTGGCTCTTTCCAAAAAACTCTCGAACAATCCACGTCCCCGCCGACACCGTCCAATAAAATCTTTGAAAGCCGGAATTGGATCACAGCAAGAGCTTGGAAGGGATACTATATTTCTTCCTTTTTACTCCTCTCAGTCTCGCACAAACCTTCTAGAGCATGAAATTTCTTTCGTGGTAAGCATATTTTTATATTTACCGGTCATTGCATACTTTGGTTCAGAGGAGGTCATGATCAATCTGCTGATGTAAATTCATAGAAATGCAGTGGATGCCAAGACTATGGAGAGTTGATACCATGTGAAGAAATCACTTGCAATTTGGCTTTTTGTATGGACAGAATAATTGGTGGGGTGTTGCTGGAAGGCTGTCTCTCGTTGCAAGAGATGAACAGTCTTGGAGAGGAGAGTTTCAACTGCCCGAAGTGCTGCATGCGGAATAAAGTTCCCTTCAAGGTCAGTAAAGTTGTATGCATAATTGGTCAGACTGTACATGATCCACGGGACAGTTTATATATAGGAGCCCAACCCGTAGGCTTCATTCTGAGAGAACATGGCCATTGTTCTGTATCTCCCTAGGAACCAAAAATGGCCCTCTCCGGGAGCTCCTGAAAGTATCACTCAAAAGCATATATGGAAATAGCCTGTGGGAATCCCTTGTAATAAATTTAATGTTTCTTCTTACAATCAGACCTATTAATCATTATCTTATTTTCACAGGTTCTATTCAATGATGTTGACATTGAAAAGGCAAGGCATAAAAGAACCCAGAAACCACATCCAGAAGAGACGGATTTTCCAGTGTTGCTTACACTGGAAACACACAGCGTGATTGAGACAGGGGAGGTCACTTCCGGAATCGGAAATGAAATGTTATCCAAGGTGCGATCGTCATTAAGGTTGTTCAGGACTATGAGCAGTAAACACTAATAATGGACAGGTTGTAGAGCATTACCTGTCAGATGACTCTGTGAGCTACATACGTTCATCAAGAAGCCACATGAAAGGTCTGATAGCATTAATCTGTGGACACACATTCGCAATCGATACCAGTCGGAATGACTTGCAGCAGCTTATGATAAGGTCAGTGCTTTTATAGTATAGAATACCATGCTTATAACCAAATTTCCCAGATTGGACCTCAGATTTGTACTCGGATTCGCGTCGAATTTCGTTAATCCACCAATGGTTGCAGACACCCTGAATACCTTTTGCACAACAGTGTACTGCAAGAGTATGTCTGCTAAAGAGGCTTTAATCGAGATATTTGGTGGAAGAAGAAATTTACTCAAGTCAAATGCCATCATTCTAATGCAACGTGATCCATATACTGAGGTAAGCTGATATAGGTGTGACTTGAGATGCTGTCATTGATGCTATTCTACTCAGAAAATCTCTACTGAGATGATGGCATATGGTCCTGTGACACATAACCCATGGGGTGTCCCAAAACCACTGTGCCCAACATGCAAAACAAGTGTCAATGTACAAGCAAAGGTTAGAGGAAAGGACAGAGTCAGTTGGCATTGCTCATGTGGAATGGTGAGCGTAGGAAGTTCAGTTAAACCTTCATGTGTTACAGACTTGGGGGTAAACTGGTTGTGTGATTTTTATTTTTTACATTATCCTCTTCCAGTGGATCCTTACAAGGTTTCTTGGAGGAAGGGCAGAACTGAAATTCCTGAATATGGTGTCTCCACCCGGGTTCATTGAGTAGGTCACACCTTGATATTGCTCCTTGTATACTACTCCTTAAAGAATTAATATAATAGTTTATGTATTTTATTGTGCATTTAAATCAGAAACTCTGATTTGAATGGCTACACAAAACATACATTACAGTCCCTAGATATTCCAGTGTATCTGGATCTCAGAACTGAGTAAAGGAAAGTAGGCTGTATCAAAACTAAGTAAAGATGGCAAGGATGCCAACTCAGCTGTTGCCCAAAAGGTAGCAAGAACAACTGAGGGAGTTAAAAGGAGAAAAGGAATTTATACTGGGTGAAGGCGCGTTTGCACAACTCCGATTATCTGCAAAAGGTAATGCTAACCGAAGGAATATGTAAAATGATATCAAGTGTGTTCCGAGACTTAGGAACACTCGGAACAGGCTTCCAGAATTGAAACGGCACTTCCAGAACTCGGAAGTGTCCGGAAGCGCGGGAAACTAACCGGAAGTGATCGGAAGTGTGGGAAGTGGCCGGAACTATAAAAGGAAATAGGATATTACTTTGAAGATGCGATGTCGGAGTTTTGACAGGCGGAACCATATCAGCATCATCATGGGTTCATTAAGCGAGCTTTGTGACATTGTAGAACAATATGTGTATTACTTTGTATATTACCAAGTTGAACGCGGGTACCTATATCCAAACATAAATTGCAATTAAAATATGTCAGCCATCTCTGGAAAGATCTCGTCCATCGCGCCATCTTCCAAAGCCGGGATCACCACAACCTGGTCTCCAGGAAGGTAGTATGGACCATTTTCGTCGACAAAGTCTTCTGCTTGATCCTGTGTGATCCCCAACCATTGCAAAAGATGTATTGAACATTCTTTTGCAAACTCTAATTCCCCCCGCTCCTCCTCTGCCAGTTTATTCTTCATCCTGGAAGTCGTTTTTTCAGGATTCTTGGAATTCAATATACATAACAGAAGGCTGAGCAAGCTTTTTTTTCCGATAGTTCCTAGATGTTAGATTTCAGAGACCCTCTCCCCAATGGTCAACACATGAAGAGTAAACTTACGCGGTTCTGATCGGTAGCGCAGAGCAATTGCCATCCGGCACAAAGTTCGCAGAACACCGATCCTCCGATCATTAGTCAAAGATGACTTCTTGTCCAGATGGGGCATTGAAATAACTGCCCTCGTTAGATGCATTGTGTCGTAGCTGAAAAAGTATCCGCCGGAAAAGGTCGACGGAACCGGCGTGTAGACGGCGTGTAGAACACCTGGCGGTTGAAACCTTCGAGTATATCATGTTATATGTTTGTGGAAGATTCAAGAAAGTAAGATGTACTTACATTATGTCGCCTGCTTCCAGGCAGACAGTGACTATGTCTGCATTCGCAAACCGTCCCTTCGGGGACAGATCTGTGGCGTCGTCGAAGCATTCCTTGAGCTGTGTAAGGGAACTTGGACAGTTACTACGTTTGGGACGCATCACCGCCCAAATCTTCGCGCCATCGTTCGCTTTGACCCATGTGCCAAACCCGCAGCAATCGTGGTGTGGCAATGTCAAGAACCCCGGATGGGTGACTAGCCTCCATCCCTGCGAGCTCCACGTTCCAGCTCGGATTACTTCGGGAGAGCACTGTACAAATTGCACAGGAGGGTCATGATCCTTGGTCGAGGCCTCCTTGACGAATTGAAGGTGCATGGTCTGTTCCCATGCAATGGTGGAGTCCATCAGGGGCCTGGCCCACGTCGGAGTCCCAGCATTCATGTCCTTCCCGTCCAGGAAGTTTCCACAGACCCTTGGGTCCTCGACCAAGTCTACGAACTTTGCCATAGTCGTAATCTTGTGGTATTCATCCTTCTCTTCTTTGTCCCAATTACTTCCGATGATGCAACCATCTGACCATTCCACTCTCATACCAAGGTTTCCAAAGTGCATGCGCATGGACTCCTTCGAGAATTTCAGCTGGAGTTCTTCCGTCCATCCTCGTATAACGACGGAGGTTGATCTAGCCATCGACTTCTTGATCTTATCGACTAGATCAACCCAATAACTCGCTGTTGTTTTGGGGTCTGTGAATCCCGGCTCACGGAGTGCTTGGTGAACTTGAAGCTCGACGACTAACTCTTCGACTTGGAAGGCTTTCTTTCCGGAACCACACAGAGAACTTCCAGAAGATGTGGACTCCAACCCGATTCTACGGGAAAGCTCTTTAACCATAGAACCCTCGTAATCCTAGATCCGTCCGTCATTTAGCATATTTTAAAAATGATGTGACCAAATTCTTACATATTGGCTTCCGACTCCTGCAAACGGCATATAGGTCTCGTATCCAGAGTTCCATTGGATCTTTGGTGTTCCAGCCGGGAATCCCACACTGGAGTCCACAAATCGAGACTAGAAAAAGATCAGATTTAGCACATTCTTTGAATTACCATGCTTACATTTGATCTCCCTTTACGACTATATATGAAATCGTTTCCATCTTCAAGACGTGGACGCTCTGTTTCAATTGTTAGCTCGTAGTTCCACGTAGTGAAATGACGTACTCCTCGGAACCCCGGAACCAGACGCTTCCGATAGTCCCGGTGGTTCTCGCTGCCTCTCTTTCTCTTCCACCCTATCACTGTCATCCTGCCTCCTTTCTGCAAAAATAAATGAACTCATGTTTAAAATAACATCTAGGACTCACTTTCACGGCCCTTTCCCTTTCTGATATTGCCTGTAAAATGTTATTCAATAATGGTTGAAAACATTAATTAACTCACTTGTACATTCGGAAATCTGCACCTTCGTGAGATCGCATCTAACCGTGAATTCTTTCAACAGTTCTTCGACGGTTTGAAACTCGCAAGCTACTCCTTCTTCATCTTCATCCGGACGGTCCCAGAACGGGAGTCCGCGGTCTGTCAACATCATTACCGACCCATTCTCCACAGGGTTCCAGACCCGAGACCGTATGTCCGATATCGTGAACTCCTTCCAAGATGGATTCTGGTAAATCGCGATTGTTAATGCGCTGAAGTCGTACGCGAAGTCGCCGAGTCGTGGGGTTTCAGGTCGCGTCCCACCATTCAGTAAGTACAGCTTTGCACCTCCTGAACCTACGTCAGTGATAATTATAACGAAATGTGTGACGTTCGATGCCGCGAGTTTGAGTAGTCTTTCCATGGTTGATGGTGGTGAGTGTTGAAGGTTCAATTGTCTGCGAATGGTGCACCACAAGAGATTATGTAAAACAATATCCATCAGGCTGGTCTGTACATTGTCTCTCTACAGTCCACATGTGGAGGTGGGTCATATAAATTTCCCTTTATTCCATTGTCATTCAATGGGAAAAAGGTCCGCTTACTATAACATGGTGTAAAATGCGTAAATATCCTGGCTACGTTCCGCGCCACTTCCGTCACAATCTGTACTGTAGCACACTAATTGTAGTAACTCGGGAAGGCCAACTGCCGTTGGCTGATACCTTGTTTGGAAAGTGTAGACTCGGACACAACACAGTCTGAACCAAAAGAGTGACACCATGGGTCACAAACTTGAATAGCATTAAACATATCTTTATAATAAAAGGACAATAAGGAATGGCATGTAAAGAATAGATATAGGGATGTACAGATGTAAGCAGCACGAAGGAAAAGTGATTATTGCGCCCAGCAAAATGGTTAGCTGGTAGTCAACAGTAGCCGAGGAATTGGATCAATGATTACTCATAGATTACAGTAAGGACTAGGCAAAGCATGGGTATGGTGTACCCGCACGGGTCTCGGGCGCGGGTGCCCTTGGTGGACACCCGCACCCATACTCGTACCTAAGTGCGGGTCCTCTCAGTGTATTGTCGTCGCATCCCCGACGTGGTGGGGTCGTGGTCGTGGTCGCGCCCTCGTCGTCAACGCGTCGTCGTCATGTTGTCCCCCCGTTGTCCCCCTGTCGTGGTGGCGTCTTGGTCGCAGACGTCGCGTCCCTGCCCTCGACACAGCCATCATGCCACTGCCCTTGTCGCCGCGTCGTTGTCATGGCGTGGTGGAGGGCGAGGGCGAGGTGGCGAGCAAGGGTGGCGTTGCGCACGCGCGTCGGGTGCTCATCGATAGCTGGGAGGACGCGCGTCCCCGCCCTCGACGCGGCCATTGTGCCGCAGCCCTTGTCGCCGTGTCGTTGTCGTGGCATGGTGGGGGGCAAAGACGAGGTGGCGAGAGTGGGCGACACGAGTGGGCGAGGTGGCAAAGGGCGAGGTGTCGAGCAGGCGAGCAAGGGCGGCAGTGAGCGAGAGGGCGAGGCGAGAGGGCGAGGTGGAGAGAGGCCGAATGGCGGGCGGTGTCTTGGGTTGGGTAGGGCGCGACGCCATCAGGTGCCGATGGCGTCGTTGTCGTTGCGTGGTAGAGGGCGAGAGCGAGAGCGTGGTGGGCTCCAGAGAGCGCAAGTGGGCAAGTGGGCGAGGTGAGAGGGCGAGGTGGATACAGGGCGAGAGAGCGAGAGAGGGCGAGCAGGTGAGAGGGCAAGGTGAGTGGGAGAGAGGGCGAGGTGGGCGAGCGGGCGAGGGCAAGGTGGACGATGTGGCAAGAGAGGGCGAGGTGGCAATGGGCAAGGTGGCGAGCAAGGGCGCCGTGTGCTCGTCGACAGCTGGGGGGACGAGTCGTCGCTGTTGTGTCATCGTCCTGCCGCTGCCCTTGTCGGGCGAGGATGAGGTGGCAAAGGGCGAGGTGGCGATGGGGCGAGACAGAGCGAGGTGGCGAGGTGGCAAGCAGGCGAGCGAGGGCGTCGGGCACTCGTCACCATCATCGCCGTCCCCTTGTCCTCCTTGTGTCATGGCCGTGGAGGTGCGGAGGCGGTGTGGGTTGTGTCAAATCAGTTTCCGAGCTCATTGACAATTGGTAGAGACGAGGTAGGTGCAGGGCGCACTCCGCACGCATGGCCCGCGTGTCGTTGTCGTGTCCCACTGTGATGCGGTTGCGGATGCGTCGGCGTCGTCCTCGTGGTGCCGTTGCTGACCGGACCTGTGGCGTCGTGGGATGGCCAGAGGTGGTGGATGTGGCAACATGGGTGCGGTTGCACACGTCGTCGCCGTCGTCATGTCGTTGATGGCGCTGAGTCATCGATGACATCGAGTCTCCGTCGTCTTCCTGTAGATACCCCCGGGTAATGCGGGTGTGGGTGCCGGTGCGGGTGTCAGTGCAGCCACCCGGGGGGTACAGTGCGGTTGCCTACACGCGGCACCATCGTCAACATTATCTTAAGCCCGGACGAACCTCTGATCACCAAGTTTGGGCCAGTAATCAAGCTACGCGAACTTCCTCTTTTTGTCCTTGTCAAACTCGACCGCACCAGAGCATCTTGTTTGAGTGATCTAGAGAGTCTGTCATACCAGTTGAACCTGCTTTGAGAACATACCACGTCAAAATCACGCAATACGACAGAAAGGAGAAGAAGGGAAAGCAGCTTACTCGCACGATCAAGAGATGTCAATTCCCAATGACGGCCGCATACGCATTCACTGACTACTGTTCTCAAGGGCAGACTATTCCCACCTCGTTGGTCAACATAGCAACACCCCAACTGGAGGATTAAACCTCTTCAATCTATATGTAGCTCTCTCCCGGAGTTCTGGCCGCTCCACGCCTTGCCTTATTCTCCTACGGCGACTCAAGGCCTGATTCCCAACTGCGCAGTGATTGTCCGGCCACCACCTCTTCATATCAGCCTTCATGCTCGCGTCCATTGAAGGACATCTGTGGTGACACCTGCTCCAACAAGTCGTGGTCCAACCAGGACCAGGCTATTATCATCAGGTATGGCTCAATTTCGACCAGTTTGTTGTTTTGCCAACACTAAGTGCCCTTTTAGTGGCGAAAGTGGAAAGTCGGAATCGTCGACTGGCAGCCATCAATGGCTGGCACCTCATCAGAAGAACAGCAGTATCTCCGTCTCGCTGACAAGACTCAGTACCGATATCTCGGCCGGCGGCGGCACAGCGCAGTCAGGTTTTCCAAGTGCCACGTCCGCTGTTGTTCGCAACGTAGACACTCTTAGCATCACCGCCGAGTTCCTCGGTGTCCAATTCTCAATTTTAGAGAACACGCTTTCATACAAGATGAGACTTGTCAAGCGGGAGCTTTGCACCGTCGTTCTCGATCCCGACGGCGCCTCTGACAACCGTGACGATCTCGCCAAGACATCATACTCCCTCTTGTTCGCGTGGCTCAATGAACATATCAATCAGGTGCCATGCCTCTGCCACGAGGACTTCAACACTTTCATCGGCCTTTTTGATCTTTCCGGTTCACAAACATGGGAAGTGTTTATCACACTTTGTCTCCTCGATACCTTACTTCGACAATGCCGAGTGCGTTCGGCTTCTCCAAAATAAGCCCGATGGCCTCATCCATATCATGGATGACCAGGCTTGCCGATCACACAAAAAGACGGATCACACGATGGTTGAGGCCTTCGGCAAACACTGGGGCAAACACTCGTCCTTCAAGATCGGCGCGATAGATCGTTCTGGATATCCGAATTTCACGGTCAATCATTCCAGCGGTCCCGTCACTTACTCATCCGAGGGCTTCCTGGACCGCAACTTGGACGCCCTCAACCCGGATTTCGTGTCTCTTCTCCGTGGTGCAAGTCTTGGTTCTGATGCTGCAGATGGTGTCGGGTCGGTCAATCCGTTCATCATGGGGTTTTTTTCCAGCAAAGCCATCGCAACCCAAGCGCACCCTAAGAACGAAGAGTCAAAACACGATCGTCTCCGCGCAGCAAACCATTAAACCTATGCGTGCTCCCTCCACGCGCCGGAAAGGTACTATCAAACGCATGCAAATGGTCCGCGAAGATGCCGCTGTCGAAGAACAGGAACAGGAAGAGGAGGACGGGCACAACACTCCCTCAAGTTTGACACCCTGTGTAGCTGGCGGGTTCAGAGCCGCCCTGGACACACTTTTCGAAACTGTATCGGATGCTCAGTGTTGGTTCGTGTTTTGCATCAATCCCAACGACTCGCAGCTCCCAACTTCCTTTCCCAAACCGCATTCCATTCGCTGGAGGATCGTGTTCATCACTCGTGCCCTTGAGGTTGAAGAACAGAAACGAAACCACCTCCATGATACTGAGGCCGAAGCTGGCATTGACGTCCGCTCAAAAGGTGACCCGTACGCTCTCTACTCATCCCCGGGACTTCCTCCAGACGACTACGTGGATCCATACTACAATCAAGCAGCCTCCCAAGCACACATTCCCCTCGTCCATTCCAGCGAGGGGATCTTTACGATGATGAATATGATGATCGCAAATCCTTGGTAGTTAATATTTTGTACAGATTTATGTAGTACCTTTGGGCTTGACATTCTATGATTTCTCGTAACCATGGACCATTTATAAACACGACGAACTACTCAAAAAACGTGGTGAGACTAGTTAAAAAACGCGGCGGGAAAATGGTGCAGATATAGCATCATAGTCACGGTCTGCCTCGTAACCGGTGACGTGGTGTGAGTCTTTCATTATATCCCCTTTCATAGTACTCATGTATGCGATGATATAAACCAAGGTTTGAACCCCCAGGAGTCCTACACGCCATCTACACCCCGGTTCCGTTGATATTTTCCGGTGGATATTTCTTCAACTAGAAAACAATGCATCTAACGCGAGCTGTAATATCAATTCCAAATCTGAACACCAAGTTGTATTCGACGAATGACCGGAGGATTGGCGTCCTCCGCACTTTATACCTCATGGTAATAGCTTTGCGCTACCGATCGGAACCTCGTATGTTTCCGGATTTCCACTGGGAGTGTCACTCCAGAGTTAAACTTTTAGGGATCATCGGAAAAAGGAGCTTACTTAGCTTGCTCCTTTCTGTTTTGAACTCAAAGAATCCAGAAAAGACCAGTTCTTGGATGAAGATATCATAAAGCCTTTGCAACTTAACTCATAACGATATCGATCATTCATATTTACTTTATCAGATTTATTGTTACTTTCGTGCATTCCCGGGATCCGGATTTACCGGCATATATTTTGAACTAATTCGAAGTTACTTTTAGGAGAATATTACATGGATACCATTTGGGAAGTAGTATAAAATGGTGATATAAAAACAAATATCCAAGTGTAGCAAACCGAATGAAGTGATCATAATATTTCCGCCGGAGAATTGCCTTCCGGGCCAGAGATTGACTGGGGGACCTTTGGTTCCACCTTGTTCCTCCAAAGAACCTTGTATGGATCCACTGGAAGTGGATAATCTAAAAGGTAGAAGTGGTGCAACCAATTTACTTGCAAATCTCTGATGAAAGAGGGCTTTACTGAACTTCCTATACTGACCATTCCACATGAGCAACTCCAACTGACTTTGTCCTTTCCTCTTCCCTTTGCTTGTACATTCACATTTGTTTTGCATGTAGGGCAAGATGGCTTTGGGACTCCCCATGGATTATGTGTAATAGGACCATATACCATCATCTCAGTAGAGACAATCTATGAGCAGAATACAGTCAATGGTAGCTTCCAAAATTGAATATCTATCAGCTTACCTCAGTCAAGGGATCACGTTGCATCAAAACAATTTTATATCTCTCAAGTAATGTTCTTCTCCCCCCAAATACCTCTACTAAAGCTTCTGTAGCAGACATACCCTTACAGTACACTGCAGTGCAGAAACTATTCAAGGTGTCTGCGACCATTGGGCGATTAACAAATTTTGAAGCAAATCCAAGTGTAAATCTCAGATCCAATCTGGGAACATTGGTTACAACACAGGTCACTAACCATATAAAAATACTAACGACGTCATAAGTTGCTCCAAGTCTTTCCGACTGGCATTGGTTGAAAACGTGTGTCCAGAGATGAATGCTATCAGACCTTTCATATTGCTTCTTGATGAACATATGTAATTCAGAGAGTCCTGAGACAGGTAGTGTTTGACCACCTTTCCATTATTAGTGTTTCCTGCCAGAATGCCAGAACCATCTTAGTAAAGAACACACCTTGGATAACATTTCATTTCCAATTCCACAAGTGACTTCCCCAGTCTCAATCACATGTGTTTCCAAAGTGATCAACACCGGAAAATGTGCCTCCTCCGGATGTGATTTCAGGGATCTTTTCCGCCTTTCCTTTTCAATGTTCACATCATTAAATAGAACCTGTGCAAATAATATCATCATTTATATGATCAATTATGAAACACTGAATATCTTACAAGGGATTCCCAGAGTCTTGTTCCGTATATGCTTCGAAGTGATACTTTCAGTAGCTCTCGGAGTGTGTCATTTTCGTTTCTCAGGGAGATACAAAACAATGGTCTTGTTCTCTCAGAGTGCAGCATACGGGTTGGGCTCCGATATGTAAGCTGTCCAAGAGACCATGTAGTCTGTCCAACCAATTATCCATGGAATTTACTGACCTTGAAGGGGACTTTTTTGTGCAGGCAGCAGTTGGGACAAATAAAACTCGCCCCTCTGAGACTTTTGATTTCTTGAAAAGAGAGACACCCTTCCAGCAACTCTCCACTAATTGTTCTGTCCACACAAAAAGCCAAATTGCAGCCAGATTCTTCACAGGGTATCAACTCCCCATAGTCTTGACATCCACTGCACTTCTGTTGGATGACATGAGCACACTGTTCATGATCTCCATTCAAGAAAAAGTATGAAATGGCCAGTAAAGAGTAAAATATAATATGTTTACCAGGAAAGAAAGTTCATGCTCTCTCGTGTTCGTCCCAGACTGAGACAAAAAGGATGAAGTCGAAGTATAATTATCACTGCGAAGCGTTGACTGTGATCCAGCTCCAGCTTTCAAAGATTCTATCGGACGGTGGCGGCGGAGACTTGGATTGTGGGAGCGTTTTTGGGAAAGAGCCAATAATTGAGTGGCGGAAGGGATGACCTTGGGCGACATGGTACTGTGGTGAGAAAGCAGGGGATGATCGAGGAATATGGGAGCTGAGAAAAATAGTACTAAGCGTTCCGGAATAATATCGAATTGATTATCAATACCGGAAGTCAAGCCCCACCCACCCTAAAGAAAACAAGGTTCCGGAACTGGGTGCGTCTGGTCTAGCGGAGCTTGTAAAATTGGACGTTTCTCTAAATATTGGTATCCATCGCTTGAAGAAGTCTATTTGACGTGTGATGTTTTATTTTTATTTTTATATAAGACATCAAGTATTTCATATTTGATGCTGTTGTTTATTTATCGGAGCGGAACTGACAGGAATAAGGGTTGAATGTAATTAAACCCCTACGTAAGGAGTTTCAGGAACCCCATGGGGCGGCATTCAATCTCGACAGAGATCGAACATGCTAATTTAGTTATATTCCACCATTCTCTTCCAATTATTGATAAACCAAACCACTCTTCCTTCGAAGGTTTCTCCGTTTTTTTCACGTGTAAAATGGTAAATATATGAACAAAATTATCTACGGTAACATAGCAATACAATGCTTCCGATTGTTCCGGGAGGATGTTCGCTCAATTTGTAATGGGTCACAACATGAAATATAAGATCCCAAGTCTATTCCCAGAATTCACAAATAGAATTTAAACTCCAAGGTGCCTGTAGGTACTTTGCCATATCCAATGACCTGTGGGGCATTGTTATATAGGATCAACGCCTTCTCATTTTCACTAAGTCACAATCCATTCCGGTATCACGGAGGAATTTGTTAGCTGTAGAAATCTCCATAAGCTACAATATCTTTGGAATAATCCTCGCTCACCGCAGATGAGTCTGAAATAAATAAACGACAAACTTCATTCTCAGTCTGACATCCGTCAGTTTCGCACGGATACAGAACTCGTTCCATGGCGAGGGTGGTCGAATGTGATTAGGGCGGACATCATTGTTCTTATGCAGAATTTTCGGTTTTTCAGCAAATGAAACATTAATTAAACTCCGCTGGGCGAGTTCCCTGAAAAGGTTATATTTCAAGTTTTGAATGTTCCCTGCGCCTACAACACTTTGTATTTACTTTCCATACATACGCTGTGGAGCTCAGGGGAATGAATAGTGGTGTAGATCCAGTATTCCAGAGTCGGGTACCTTGAGCACGTGCAACATCAGACGGGTTTCCGTGACCCGGGTGCATCGGAAGCAGGGAGGGCCTCCAACTAAAGCCAAGTCTATACCATGGAGGATACATAGATATACCATCGTATATCTGGAAATGCAGGAATATTAGCTATTATACGGATTATCCACCTTAACAATCAGATAAATTAACCCCAGTTCTGTACTAGTGTTATTTTCCCAACATTTATTGCGGAGAACTGGAAGGATTAAAGGTTTCTTCTGGTTGGGTGTACCTGTCTGGAACATAATTGAGCATGCACCAAAATACCACAGGACACCTTTTAGCTTAACCCATGTGAATAACATGTTATGCAGGGTTCATAAGCATGAAAATGATACTGGGTCTTTATCTGCATTATACATGTTATTGAACAATTGGAAGGCTAATTCTTGTAGTAAACAAGAATTAACAAATTCATGATATCTGATTGTAAGTGAGAATACAACTGAGATTTAATAATTCAGAGATCAAAGGTGATATTACTTCTTCAGTTGCTCCTCCAAGTAAGTAATGCGGGACCTCATCTCTTCCATTTCCAGAGCATCAGCATCTCGCAGTGCTTGTAGTTCCAAAACTTTCTCATTCACCATATGTGCAAAGTCCTGCAGTGATGGATCTGCCTCTGGGGCAGTGTTCTGTGCTGGAGTCTTCATTGCTCGTACACGTTTTATAGGAGCATATCCTGAGTTTGTTAGTCAATGGAGATTCAATATAAGTATGAGAATATTAGTGAACCTTGAATCTGGCAGTGAAGCTTCAGTGCTGCACATTCATGGCATGCCCTGTTCAGATTCTTTCTCTCTGCTTCCAAATTCCACCAACACTTTCTGGAGTGAGCCCTACAGTTGTAACAAATCTGTATTTCAGCATATCATGGGTCAATTATCTTTTCTTGCAACACAGATCCTGGGATTCACCTGGGAAGTTCGAGCCCATTCCTCTGGTTCTTCCGGGCTCTGTCGAGTTTCTTTTGAATGTTCCAGATCTTTCCGGTCTTCGGAAGACTTCCCTAGTCTTCTGGCTTTCCAAGGTGATGGTCCTACTTCTTGAACAAAATCATCATCATCATTATACTTGTTTTTATGGGCCATCATTTTTCTTTTCCTTGCAGGACCTTTGCCTCCACCCTCATTGTTACTTATTGCAGGGCCTCCATCATTCAAGGCTGAACATGGAGGGAAATAAGTGAGTCAAAAAAATGGTTGCACACAGGCAAGTGTTAGCTCACATATTTCTTGCAGATCAGGCCAATTCAGTATCACCCTTGGCTTGGAATGAACTGCAGAACTTGATAATTCCCCTTTCAGCTCAGAGGGACACTTTGGTTCTGTAAGTACCCAAAAGCTTGCTTCCAGTGAATAAATCAGATAATTGTTAGACATCATGTCATAAAAAACTCACCAGATTGCGGTAGCTGTTGCCACCAGAAATTAGAGCCCTGGATATCCGGGAGATCATCTCCAAAAACGTCTACATATTCTTCCCCAGTGACAGTCTGATCATCCCCATGCACCTCTTCCAACAAGAGGGTGTCGAGGGTCATTCCAGAGCGGAAGTGGGTACGTAATATTGAGTTCAGGCTTCCCAGAATCTTGGGATGAGGGCAGTCCAAGGTGGGTTTGCATTGGATATTTAACTAAATTTTTCAGGATTATACTATATATAAATATGGGATTGCTCACATATTCCTTCACAAGGTGATCGCGCATCCAGGGACCCCACTCTTCCTTTGGCCCAACAATATGGGGGATTATGCTTAAGGCTGCCTGTACGCGTGCTGCGGTATACAGGACATTTTCATCAATTTGGTACGATGTCATCATGGTGATGTAAATGTTTCTGGTGGGAGACATGGATAAATTTGTTGAAGTCACGTGACCAATTACCGAATTTGAACTCTTCCCACGCACCGCGATGGAGGATCTGGGAGCGCTACGGAAGCACTCTTGTAGCATCATGATCTTAAGTTTTAGGTTAGTTCCTGTCGCTGGAATCATGCTCCTGATCCCTACAAGCGTATGTAGCCTCAGGGAATGCACAAATTCATGACAATACTAAGTAAAGAGGGCAAAGATGCCAACTCAGCCGTTGCCCAAAGGGGAAGCAAGAACGACTGAGGGAATTAAAGAGAAAAAGGAATTTATACTGGGTGGAGGTGCGCTTCACAACTCCAATTATCCACAAAAGGTAATGCTAACCGGAAGAGTGTTCCGAGACCACGGAACACTTGGGGAAACAACTTCCAGAATTGGAAGTGTTCGGAGCCGCGGGAACGTATCGGAAGCGCGGGAAACCTACCGGAAGTGATCGGAAGTGTGGCAAGTGGCCGGAAGTGGCCGGAACTATAAAAGGAAATAGAGTATTACTTTGGGGATGCGATATCGCAGTTTTTGACAATTCATTCCTCAGCGGTATTTAAACTTTTCCTTCCTGCATGGTGTATTTCCCCATGCGCTGCAGCCGACTGCTTTAGGGAACTAAGCTGCCGTTCATGCTACACATCCGCCCGGAAGCGCTGCTTGGCGGAACACTCGGTAAGAGCTTCCAGAACTAGCACTGCGGTTCCGCTTCCAGGTCTGATATAATTAAGCTTCAATTGAAGATAATAAGACAAAAGTGTTCCCACCAACTCCATCAATAATAAAGATGATATCCCGAATTTTATCATTCGACAAATCAACCATAAAACTACTTACATAAGGTATCATGTCATGCAAAACTTGAACTACAATGGTCGACTTCCGTGCAACTTCCGCCACGGTGCATACCTAAGCGTAGAGAGTTTTGCCTATTGCACACCGCATATTCTATATGTACGCCGAGTTCCTTGTTGCACGATGCATGTGCTGCACCACTTCCATAGTATATTTCTGCATGCTTGTTCACAGTCATGATATACGCATTTGCAGAGTTAGAAACAAATAGTATTGCGTGCGATGTATACAACCCTCAACTTCGAGGCCTGTTCGCCCTTCCAAACCTTGCCATCTGAAGTTCCAAGCTGGCGAGCCTCACAAAAAGCTTCCGCTCTATGCTTTTTATGATTTGCTTGTCTTCCTTTAGATCTGTCATCTTTTGGCTTAACTCGAGGGCGAAAGATTTGAGCTGTTTGGACTCGTTCTTCGATCCGAGTGGCATCCCAGAAGCCACCGCCTTGCATCGCATAGGGCGAATGAACCTCCCTATATTGATTCTTTAGTGAGAGATGACCTAAAACTGTGGACACTGACTGACCTTCTGATATTATGGGAGGTTGCACCTTTCCATTCTGTTCGAGAACGCCAGTGTCATGGGCTTTTTTCTTCGATTTTGTAGTGATCAAAACTTCCACTTTTCCTTCCACTTTTCTTCTCTTTCTCGCGTCTTCTGGTTCTGGAGCTCGCCTTTTGTGTGTCGGCGTCAAGTTCGGCAGGTCTGATGTCTTCCCAGATATTCCGATTTCCTCGGCTGTACCAAGTCCAACCCTGGCGAGCTGATCGAGCTGCTCCGGGTCTAGCTCCCATGTCGGATCCTCGCGCATCGCTTTGAGAATAGGATCTGATTCTGGATCCCATGTGGGTGTCGGCTGTGAGGATAAGTCCTTCGTGGGGACATCTTGCTGTTCATGAACAGCGGGAGTGATGGAAGAGGGGGAAGGAGCTGGGAGAGGGAGTGAAGCAGCAAGTTCTCAAATGATAGTTAATTACATATTGAATGGAATACGCAAACTGTTAGCACGTACCTCGTGTGGTATTCTCTCTCCAGCGGAGTTTAGGCCTTGGCCGTAGCTTCCGTCTCTGTGCAGGAGGCTCAGGTGGGGTTGTGTGCACATTGCTATGGACAATTTCTGAAGGGAATGAAGATGAAGGTAAAGCAGAGGCATGCAATGATCCGAGGACACATTTGTATGTCAGATCAGAGCTCGGGCCAGATATTTCGATTGTTTCAGAAGGCTGATCGGTCAGAAGGCGCTCTGCCAACATCCACCATCAGCATGTCTGCATTCCATCAAAATACATCTTTACTTACTTTCTTCTGTCAGAGATTCATTATTTGTTTCGGAAAACCTGAGAGTGACTGGATGTGTTCAAGAAAATCATTAGAATGACGGCGAAATAGTTTGCTCACCATTTGGTGGTAGCTCTTGCCACCACAAATCGTCCCCCTTGAGCTCAGGGAGTTCCGTAGGTACATCCACGTAATAGGAACCATTGACCAAAGTATCATCGGCGCGCACCTCGTCGAAGCAAAGCGTGTTGCCATTCATTCCACTTTGATAGTGATGCTTGAGCATTCGGGAAAGGCTTCCAAGTAGCCGGGGTTGCGGCGATGTTTCACTCGCATGTGTAAATTTCGCGAACTGATGAGATGTATGTTATACTCTTGAATTGGTTGGTGGGATGAAGTTCCTTACCACTTCACGTGCAAGGTTGTCCCGCATCCATTCTTGCCAGACTTCTTTTGGCTGAACTATGTTTGGAATAATTTGAAGCGCTGCCTGGATGCGAGCAGTAGTAACTAGTACTTGTGGATCGATAGTGTTCATAGAGTACCGTAATATTAATGTTGCTATTCCGAAACTTCAACGAGAAACGAGTCTAACGTGATTTCCATGTGACATCCATTGTGGCGGAGGACATTCTTTCCTTTTTTGGAAAACAAACCTGCACTGCATACTGTAGCTTTATATATATAGCCAGGATCCAAGACCAGCTGACACGTCTTCACTGTCTTATGCAACTACTTAAGACGTGCGAGATAAAATGGCAAACTTATATATATTTGTAACATAAAGGAAATAAGTACAACATCTATATCGAGATCTCCCACGACGATGACCGCATCATCGCAGATGCATGCGGTGTATCAGCTCGCACCTTTTGAACCGGAAAAAAGCTAGAAGGGGCAGCCAACCTCAGGGACGCGCAAGGGTGAGGGTGAGGTGGGCTAACTAAATCGGCAAGGCGATGCAAAAGACGCGGGAGTGTGGAGATGAGTGCGCGAGCAACTCGAGACAAGTGAAGCGGGGGATACACACGTGCGAAGCCGTTGAACCTCATTTTCAGCCTGTTGGAGCCTCGTTTGAAGTCGTTGTGCGGTCATCTCGAGGTACTTGATGTGAGTAGTGGTGCGGTCGAGGAGTGAGTCCTTGCTTGACTTCTGGTTGGAGACGGGAAGTGCATCCTTGAGCCGGATGTAGCCATCGTGAAGCTCGTCGTGACACCTCTGCTCTGACTCAATGCGCTGACAACGGATCGTCTCGCGGCGGACATCAGTGGTGTTTCCAGTGCTTGTAGCGCCTTGGCCGCCGAGCGGGTCGCAGGAGTAGCGATGGAGTTGAAGCAATGGGAACGGGGGACGGATGCATAGGGGGCGCTGTGGACCGACGAAGCGGAATGCGTGCCACTGCCGCAGCTGTGCCTACCAGAAGTGAGACAATCGGAAGCGAGCTCGCCACCACTGTAGATGGCAGGGGGGGGGGAATGCCGTTCTCATGTGGGGTGTAGGGACGACAAGGGGAAGCGGTGGTGTAGTTGGCAGAGGGGTGTACGAGTACTCGCCAACGGGAAACGGGGGGCACACAAACAGATGGGGATGGCGCGAACGGGATGGAGGGTACGTGGATGGGCACGAACGGACTGGGAGGGGTGGTGGGTGCAGCGGACAGGTCGAATGGAGTTCTACTTACTTATTTTTTCTTGATTTTTGAGAACTAACCGGTGAAATTGAAACGAGGACGAGCAGCGGGTGAGGCTGCAAACGGGCGGTGAGGGACGAGGGAGAGGGTGCATTGTCGTCGTCGTCGCTGCGGCGTCATCGCATCAACGTCGCAGGTAGGAAGAGTGGGTGAGCCACGTCGTCGTCAAAGCACGCGGCGTGCACGAGCGCGGTGTGAATGGATGAGTCAGCGTGTGCTCAATTTCTCTCCAAGTCCCTACGCCATTCGCTGTTGCCCCTCGTGCTCAACCCATTCGCCCTCTCGCCACTTGATCGTTTGTGTGCCTCCGATCCCATCCGACCAATTCAAATTTCACGCGCATCCAACCCGTCCCATTCCACCCATTTCTGTACCCATTCCACCCAACCCATTCGTGCCCCATTCACCTGTTTTCGTGCCGTCCGGTAAGAGCCATCGCTGTCACCCGTTGCTTCGTCACACATGGGGACGGGCAATGACCCTTGCCCTCCTCCCAGGCGTTGAAGCACGCTCTCGCCCGAATATGCTTGCGCACTCTCGCGCACTCCCCCCGCCCTCGTATCGCTGTCGCCGTCACCTCTTTCGCACGAGGATGAGGCCTGAGGTGACATCCGCATGCCCTCACCTAGCTGTTACCAGCACATGACAGGATGACGACGATGCTGCGAAGAGGACGACACAGCGAGAGTGATGCAGCGAAGGCAATGTGATGAGGACAACACAACGATGATGTGTTGCACAACCCCACCCACACCACCTCCACAGCGACGGCGAGGACGAGAGTGAAGACCCGACGCTGACAATGACAACGCCTTGTAACTCTCAGTTTCGCGCGAAATCACGATGCTGAGCGTGTTCAAGGACCAACTTAACAGTCGCCATTCAAGGTGCGGTTTCAACTTTCCTCTTGTATGGGACTTGGCTTTTTTCAGATATCGAGCTTCGCGCTCAGGTGGGATGCAAACTCCCGCCTGAGAGACAATTCTATGTCCAGTTTTCCGTAGGAAATACCATGCGGCAGACGCCCACAGTGGAGGAGAGGAAGAAATTTGTTGGAATCACATAACCAGGTCCTCGTATAGCCCCTGCCACCACCATTTGCACCACCCTCCACCGCAACGTTGATGCCAATGCGTTGCGACGCGTGCAACGACGGCGACGGCCGTGCCGCGCCATTGCCACCACCACCCTCCAATTGGCGCGTTGCGACACACGCAACAACGATGACGCCCCCCTCCTGCCGTGAAGTCGACGCCAAGGCGGTGCGACGCGCGTGACGAAGATGACGGTGGCACCGTGTCAATGCCGCGACCTTTGCCACCACGACTAGGGGACAACGGGGACGACATTGACGCCGACGCGTGCGCGATCGCACCAATGGCTGCGCAACTGCATCCGCACCATCAGATGTGGTGACAACGAGGACGAGGGCGACAACAGGACGACGATGCTGGCGCATGCGCCCTGTGCCCACACGCCCATACATCCCCCTCTAGTAGTCAATGAGCCCAGTGGCTCGTTGAGGTGCAAAGCTAGTATTTATTTTTTCTGTACTAGTATCTTTTATAACACCCCCTGGTTCCAAAATTACAGTAGACAGCTAATTAGCATTCATTTGGATTGGGGTAATTACCTGTAGTTGACCATCGTTGATTAAGAGACCCGACAAGAGCGCCGTTAACTGGCAGTTAATTTTGGCTCAGTTCTAAACATTTAGATTTCACAGCTTGTCGATTGCATTGTTTGAATAGATTCTACACTGCATGTTTCTGAAAATAATGAACCCTCTCGAATTTCCTGCATGTTTCTTCACCTGAAGAAGCATCCTTCCGGCCCTTCCGGCCCTTCCGAATTCGGGTACTTCGGGTAGCCTTCTGGCGATGCAGAACTGAGACTTTCAACCGCAGTACTGAGCACTCACTATTATCTAGGGTAGAGTCAAATTGAAATCATAGGATCACACTCATCTAAGAAGCACGATTAATGTGATATTACCTCTACAAATTACAAACTAGCATTTATGTACTCATGCAACTCAAACATTCCATCAGTACATTAAACTGCTCCGAAATTTCCGCATTACCCGCTTGCAGCTTGTTTTTGACGTTGTTGGCATGCCACTCCAAAACCATCGGGCGAGCTCCTTCCTTGTAGACTGCATTGAAGGCGAGCTCGAGCACGGTTATCTCTCTTGCGAGATTGGGTTCATCCTTGAGTGCAAGCATGAGTTGCTCAAGGTGATACTCTACTAGTTGATTGACGTAGGACGTGCGGGAACGTTTTGGTGGCGGTGGAAGAGTCTCCGGCATGGGTTGTGGGGGGGGACGCTTTTGGCGGCTGGAAACAGAAACGACCTTGATTACGTTGTTAAATCTAGGGAGTTTCATTTGAAGGATTGGACTTACCGCACCATCCCGGGACGCCGTGTTACCCGAGGGGAGCAGAGCCGGAGATGGAGCATTCGTTTGGCCTATGTGATAATAAGCTGTTTCTGAGTGCATCTGTAAGACGTGTGGACTTACGTTTTTTTTTCCTCTTCTCCCAGTCCTCCATCCACTTGGTCACAACGGTAACTCCCCCCGGAGCCTGCGGCCAAGAGAAGGTAACCTCGGTCTCAGCGGGAGTCATACTTGTGTGTGTGTAGCTTGCTGACTCCTGCACTTTCTGTGACAAAGAAAAAACAAGATCAGGGCATTGCAAAGAGAAATGCTCTAACTTACCGCGGCATATGCCTTCTCTGCATCTGAAAGCACGCCATTTTCGTCGACAAGGTACTTTTTGAGTTCCTTCTGGAACTCTTTAAAGTCGGGATGGCTGAAGCTGGGCATGGAAATGTAGTCGTGGTGGAAAGTTGAGAAGTCTTGTCTTGACGGATTCTGAGACTTCGGACCAAGGACAACGCACCACAAGTCACGCGTTATGTATAGATAACCGTGGAAATTTACGGCGGCTGTGCGTAAATCCGTAAATTTAGCACAGCCACGTCGCGAGGGGGGGGAGCGCGCTGAGTCCCGACAGCGCGCTCGCGCCGCACGCAGGTCGGCCTCAGCGGGACTGGGGCGCGTCGAGCGCGGGGGGAGTGGGAGACGGCCCGGTGTGCGCGCGGTAGCGCGCTGGGGGGAAAATACAACGAAATCGATTCAAAACGAGCTTTGAAGGCGCTCTCGAGAGCGCAATCGGGGCGGGACTTATGGCGCGCGTCAGCGCGCTACAAAAAACGAGTAAATGTACTATTTTTCAGCCCGAAAAATGAATAACAAATGAATAAAAAACAGTCCAGCCGAGCCCGCGTGAGCGGGCAGGCGAAATTTACCAGATTTACGCTCGCAGCCAATCAGAACGCGGATTTACGGTAAATTTCGCTCGGCTAATGCCCCGATTTACTTTACACCACTTTACCCGCCAAAATGACCACTTAATTCGCTTTACAGCACTTTACTCACACTTCCGCCCCCTCTCGCGACCTCGTACAGACGTAGCACGCTTGGATTGCATGTATTTATGTACGCACAACGTTTGCAGCACCCCCAGAGCGCCCATTCCCTCTCCGTGCACGCTCGCCCTCCTCCCCCTCACAGGGGGTTACTGCTCTCGGAAAGTAAGTTTGGACAAGACACGCGACGGATGATGTTCCCACGGGTTTGGTACCGACCTTTCAAAAACTGACGCAAGTTCCACACATTCGCATCACCATGAACACACTTAGAACCATCGAAGATAACGTCCTTCTCACTGCGTCCCGCGTACATGCCGCCCTCAAAGTGATACCTAATATCGATGGTAATAAGGAGGTCTGGGGGAGCTGGATGCGTGACCACCTCCGATCTGAAGAGGTCCGTCGTACCTTTCTCTTTCATAAACTTTCATCTTAATTTTTTCTACAGGAACAGCTTCCAAGACCAACGAAGGTCAATCCACACCCAAGATTACTGGGTAGCCTCAAGGGCATGTTGAGGATTCATTACCGATCCGGGATGAGTATGGAGTCTTTGAATTTTGATCAAGTGCGTGTGGACGACCCTTCAGTCACCGGCGAGGAGTATATCGGAGTTGCAGAGGATATGCTCCCGGAACTCACAGGCGGGGATTTCTGGTGGCATGCGATGCCAGCAACCAGTGAGTGTCCCATTTACTTAACAACCCAACCTTTCAATTAACTCCATTATACTTAGTTGTATTACGAACAAATCCTGCTTCCACTTCTCCTCTTAAGGTGGAGGTCGTGGGATCCTTGAGGAAGCCCGCCGCAAGTTCCCGCTCCTTCCAGCCATCCGGTGAGTTGAACTATTACCGATTTATAATAGGGAATTTTGATTAACACATGGATAAAACAGCTCTTTCAGAGGAAGCAATTGCAGGGCCTTCAAAAAAGCCGGAAGACGACTTCCGAAACTGTGCGTGAAGTGCAGTTTCTGATTTACTTAATATGAACAATCGACCAGTAAAGGTCAGGAACTCTTCTTCCGCTTCCAAGGGCCAGAAGCGCGTGCAAAAGGCTGAACATGTTGGACCCAAGAAAAAGAAGAAAGCAAAGTCAAAGGAGTTCATTGACACAGATGATGACGAGGACATTGAGATCAGTGGTTCAAAGCCTGGGAACCATAAAGGCAAAGGCAAGGCAATCTTAGAGGAAGAATCGGAAGAGCCGGAAGACTTATCGGGTCCAAAGAAGGTGAGCAAACTGTTTGCACTTGAGATTTCCTAACAGGATCTCTGGAAGGTATGCGACTCCTGTAAAACTAGAAGATCAAGGTGTGTCTGGGGTTCAGGCACGGAAACCCAGAAACGGGCCTGTCTGCCGTGTGTTGCAGCCAAGACCCGATGCAAGGTCGCAGGTGAGTCCTTGTCTATAATCACACTTTGATTTTTATACAATAACACAGGGCGTCCCTACCTTCGCCGTCCTCGAGGGAAGGTGGCTGGATCGCAGAATCTCGAAGATGAGGATGACATCCCCACATTGAAAGAGATAATCATGACACTGAGTCAGGACATCGAAGCTTCACAGAGGGATCGTGCCTGGTATAAGAGTCAATTAGAGCAGATGACATCCCGGATGAAAGCCTTCGAAGATGAGTTTGAACTTTGGAAGGCACGCCTATTGAAGTCTGAATGAACTTTTTGCCTCGACTTGCATTGACACTAGCAGTTTCCACATAGACAACATTTGCAATCCTTTATCATTTAGCATCTGTACTCTAATTGTGATAGACCACTTGTTCTTGTTATGATGCAATATTTACACCTTTTGCACCTTCGATAGCAAATCCTTGGTAGTTAATATTTTGTACAGATTTATGTAGTACCTTTGGGCTTGACATTCTATGATTTCTCATAACCATGGACCATTTATAAACACGGCGAACTACTCAAAAAGCATGGTAGGTACTTTAAAAAACATGGTGAGACTACTTGAAAAAAGCAGTGGTACTACCAAAAAAAAGCAGCGGGAAAATGGTGCAGATATAGCATCATAAGGTGTCAGTGGAAAGGACCTTGGATTTCAGGCTCCGCATGAAAATGAAGTTTTCCTTGAGAAGTAGTTTTTTTGGCTTTTCTTTTTAGACATCAGTGGTGTAAAGAAAAATAAGATATTCCAACATATGAGATGCCTACCCAGGAGGCCATGCATCCATATAAAGGGTCTTTTTTCTCTTTCTACTACTGGGTTCTCTCTTCCAACTACCTATGACATCTGTCAAGGTGGGGTTTGAGGCATCTGCCTTGGACTGGGCTTAGAGAGAAGATGTCACTAGGGGTAACTCTCTTCCAACTACCTATGGCATCTGTCAGGGTGGGGTTTGAGGCATCTGCCTTGGACTGGGCTTAGAGAGAAGATGTCACTAGGAGTAACTCTCTTCCAACTACCTATGGCATCTGTCAGGGTGGGGTTTGAGGCATCTGCCTTGGACTGGGCTTAGAGAGAAGTCTGATTTTTGAATTCAAGGTTGAGATATATAACAGAAGGAGGAGAACTGGCTGATCTGTTCTTCTGAACTTGCTTGGAAAACTTCTGAACAAGTTTGGAAAACAGCTGAGTGGAAATTCTTGCCTTTTACTTAGTTTTGACAATATAAGCCCATTGTGCAAACCCTCAGTCATTGAAAGGCTACTCAATCACCAAAGTGTGGCTGAAAGCAGATATTCATGAACATGTACAATAAGTGCTTCTATGATAGGAATGTGTTACCTCCTACAGTTTGAACTGCTGTAGCCAGGAAAAAACCATGTTAATGTCTTTCATGGATTCATTATTATCCAATTCCAATCCATTCTCAAGATATGCTTTGAGCTCTTCACAATGGTCCATGATTTGTGATTCAATATCACCACATGTGACCTCCAGGAATTCTGTAAGCTATGTAAAACAGATGAGTGAAGATATTTTATTAAAATGAAAATTCATACTTGTTTGTACCCATGTAGAGAGTCTTTGGTGAGCCAACGAACCTGGTCAAAGTTGCATAAGAACTGTTCACAGTCAAATTCCTATGTAAAAAAATAATATAAGATAGTAAATAAGATGAATTGTATTGTATACTTACTCCTTTCAGGTCCAATACATCATATAAAGAATCAATGGATTCTAGGATGTTAACCCAATCAAGAGCCCCATCATTATTCCTAGGAGGTTCAGGGGGTTCATGAGAAAGACATTTGAAAAAGAAAGATATCTGTTTATAAACACCAATTTATTCAGCAATACCTTCTTTTAGTAGCTGACTTACTGGTTCTTCTTGCTCAGCTGCTGTTGGAACTATTGGAAGGATGGGACCTTGGGAGAGAGACCTGGAAGTCCCAGATGTTTGTAAATCTGAGAAGGTTTGGGTAAATATGAACAATATGAAAAATATACACATTATATAATTACTGTGTTCCTCTCCTGAAGTTTCTGGTTCAATCTGCACATCTTTGTCACCTCCTGTTGGAACCCTTGGAAGGGTCTCATGGGTGGAGGAAGATACAGAAGACAGGGATGATTGGGAATCTAAGCAGATTTAAGTAACTAGGAATTAGGATGAAATATAAAGATAATATAATTACCTTCTTCCTCTCTTGGAGAATTTGTATCTTCACTTCCTGGATCAATCTGCATGTCATCATCATCTCCTCTCAGAACCCTTGGAGGGGTCTTTTCCTTTGGGAATGCAGAAGAATGGAATGATTGGAAAGCTGAAAGTACATTGAGTAATTATTAATTCATAAAAAAGCAAGAGATATAATTACTTTCTTCCTCTTCTAGAAGTGTCATATTGGAAGTTCTTGAGTGCAGGAAACCTGAAAGGATAAATATATGGATACTAAATATAAAATTGAAAGAAGAAATTTACCCTCTTCTTCACTGTCCCAGAACTTTCTTGGGTCTACTCCCATGATCACTCTCATTTCCTCCATGAGAATGTTATCAAAGCGGGAGAAACACTGTGGTGAGTAATATTCATTCTCAAACTGGGTCTTCCACCACACTTTCCAGTCTGATAAATGATAATGTGGAATTCAGTTAATGGCTGGGAGAAAAGAAAAAAAAAATACTCACCTAGTTGAAAGATGTCCACTGAGTATGGTTTTATTCCTGCCTTTTTCATCTCCCTCTGGTACTCTCTTCTTCCATCCTTGTCATGACAGCATAGCATGAACTCTCTTTGAAGCCAGCATGCTAATGCTATGGGATGTTGTTTTCTTTGAAGGGAATCCAAGGCATTTTTGAGCAGATCATTGAGGTATGAACGCATGGACATCCAATAAACTTGGTCTTCTTTTTGTTCATTCTTCCATGTCAAGGATATCTCAGCATTGATCAATGAAAGAAACTTGATGAATACAAAATATGGTCTTGGAAAGCTGTATGAGTCTTTTGATGTATGACAGGAGACTTGATGGTCATCCCTAGAAAAACCATATAACTCTAATGGTTTTTTACAAGAGGTTACCATCTTAAAAGGTAAGTCACCATATTCTGCTGGAGAGTCCATGATGAATGTGGGTTGCAGATGATGGGTAATTTAGTTGTAGAAAACTGTATTGCTGAGAAATGTCACATTATTACAAATAATAATAAACAATAACAAATTTGATGCTTAGATTGCCAGTTTAATTAGAAGAACAGAAGAATGGAAGAGAATATTCCAACACAAGCCTCAGTTTGACAGACACACTGCCTTGCATTTAAAGCCTAGAAATCTGAAAAGATTATTGAGTGACAAAACATAATAGGTCTGGAAAAAGAATTTACACATAATTCAATCACACCACAATACTTGTTAAATGGCTGAACAGATTGTAGCTATATTACATTATTACAGTCAGGGCACAAAAACCATGCCTCTGCTGGAGATTCATCTGAAACTCCCTCAGGAACATCCTTGTCATGTTTTTGAATCCAACAATCATGTCTGGATGGATCTCCTGCTATAAGTGCAGTCAATATGGACTGAGCCTGATAGACTCTGGAATAATCTCCCTCTACTTTGTGAGGTTTACCACGTCTCATGGTTCCCATTGCAGAGGACACAAGGCTTGGCACAGTCCTTTCAAAACAAACTTGCCATCTCACTTTCATTTTTCTCTGAGCTTCTGGCTCAGGAATGCTAGTCAAGCACTTGGTATGAAACCATTTCTTGCACTTGTAGCACAAGGCTTGCATGTGCTCATGAGGGATATAGGGCTGTCCACATAAACATGTGAGATGAGGCTCCTATCAGAAAAAGGTCAAATGACCTTGTGACTGAAAAATGAAGTGAAAGATCTTTACAATAAAATCAATGGAAGCTGTGTTGAAAGTGGCCCTTTGAACAAGATGAGTTAAAATTTAAAATTAAACCTTTGAATACACCACACCTATAGAAATAGCAGGAACCAAGGACATGAGGCCTTGGACATTCTTGCTTGAAATGCAGCACTTCTATCACTCCTGGAATTTTGATCAAAATAAATTTATTCTTTTTTCAAAAATCAAAATCAAAGCTCACCCAAAATGTTTACAGGAGTGACTGTTTGCATGTGAGAAGATAGAACAAGTTCCCGAGGATGGTAGTGGTCAGGGTTTCTAGTTGGCTTAACATTGCTGTAAGAGAGATAGCATTAAAAGCTTACAATTTTTCTCTGAGCTCCTTTTTCTTCACTTTTATGGATTTAGAGTTACAACTTTTTTCAGCCAGGTGGTTTAGAATGTCAGATATTGTGTAGAACCAAACCACCTCTAGCTTGTACTGTAAAACAGTTTATATTTGAAACATATGCCCTCTGAGGGGACTATTCAAACAAACCTTGGTCTCTTTTTTGGAAGTCATGTTGGAAGGCTTGTAGATGCCAATCACTTTGGCCTTCCACAGGGAATTGAGGCAATCCTTATTTTTTAAGTCCATAGACTCCAGCATGTTGTCATCATTACAAACAAGAATGCTGTATGATGACATTAGAAATGAGAAAATGGATTTAAAAAAAACAATGGATTGCCTGTCATTTATACGCAGCTGACCAACACCTGGGAGGTCTTTCAAATGAGTGAGCATATCAGATGGTTTCAGGCAGGAAGTTACTATACTTGTGATTTCATTGCATTTGATCATAGAATTGGATTTCTCTACCAGGGAGATGAAATAAAACGATAAGAAAGTTAAATGATAGGAATAACATACTTCCAGTCTTGGGTGACATGGTTGATGCAGAAGGAACGAGTTTCTGAATATGGTAATGCTGGAACTCAAGGTGCTGATTCATCCGGAATCATCGGAACATTGCAAGTTGTAGTGCTTATATAATTCACCCCACAAACACCTGAATCCTAAAGGGTCCAGGAAGAATGTAGTACACTCCATTATTAGTATGATGTAAGTAAAGGCAAAAAATATTTATATTTATATGTACATGTATATCTCTAGGAACATCTCATCCTATACCCTAATCCCTGTCATGAGCTGCTGCTCCCTTCCGTGAGGGTGGAATCCTCTTGTTCCGTGACTTAACTGATCTTTTCTCTCTACTCTGTCTTTTTTTAGATGCCCTTTTATGAATTCCTTGAGCTTCATCAAGCCTGGTAATAACTTGCTGAGTGGGTAGGTTGATGCGCATGACTTTTCTTGTCATGGAGTTGGACTTTTCAGGACAAATTCCCTTCAGCATATAGAATTTGGAATTGGTGCGCATGTCAATTGTTCCATGAAAACCAGTCCAAACTCTCCCCTGTGCTGTATCAGTGGCCTTAGTGCTGTTTGGAAGACATTGTGCATGGGAAAATAGATCTGTGAGGTTTTTGTTCACATTGTGAAACTGTTCAATGGAGAGAGAGGCTTTGAATTCATAATAAATATGAAGGTAGCCATTCTTTTGGGAAAAGCGCCTCCAAACTGAGTTCTTTCCAAGAGAGTCAACTTCAGGAAAGAATATGTCAAGAAGAGCTGAAAAGTCCCAGTTTTGCTTTGTTTTTTTATTCAGGCCATGGGAGTTTGGAAAGAACCTAACACTCAAGAGGGTCTCACATACATGAGAAACAGTCCATGATTTTACAGCCTCTTGGAGTGTGGTTGTGGGAAGGGGATGTTTCTGGAATCGGGAGGGCTCCACTCCAAGCCATAGATCATTGGTAAATGCAATGAAGAGTTCTGAAGCATACTCATCCCAAGTTCGGCTATTCCACCTGAATGTTTTAATGATGATGGTGGGATCTCTTTCCAGGCAGTGAACAAGCTTTTTCCAGGTGGGCCATTCTCCTAGTGGATATTCTGTGCTAGGCTCTGTGTTCTGCTGGAGGAAATCATCTTTGGCTGTCTTCCTGGGCTTGTTGAGCTTTTTTGCATGTGTGGCCAACTTGTTTAGCAGATCTGAGCTATCAATCTGGGAGATGACTGGAAGTTGTCCAGTGACTGGGTCCAAGTCTTGCAGGAAAAACATTCCAAAGCGTTGGATGACCCCCTCATATGACAGGTCCCTCAGTGCTTCTATAAGATCAGAATGCTTGGCTGGAGTTGAAAATGATACATTGCGAAGAAGATGGATGATGATGCTTGTCATAGTTCCATAGTTGGATCGTGGTTCCTTGAAGAAACGGACTTGAATGAATCTAAGCTCTTCAATTCTCCTTATCATGAAATCACCGAATATCCGGGATGGAACCCAGAGGATTGGATCAGAATTTAAATATTCTGCAGCCTTGAAGCAGACGATATGACAACTTAGTGAGAAATAACAGAAAGCCTAAAACTGACACACCTTGTTCCAGACTGATGACAAACACTCCAAGATAGCAAACCCACTTGCTCTAATCTCCTCCCGGACACCATAAGATTTTGTCTTGACTCCATGATACATGGTGATGAAATTATGACAGGCCTGCTGAAAGAGAGCTGTGTTGGCATATGCTTCCGCATCATCACAAAACTTCTCTTCTTGTCCAGGCCTACGGAAGGCCTCAAAGACAAGATTGTAGGTTGACCTAAAAGTAAGTTGAACAGCCCTCCTGCGAAAGCTTTCCATGGTTGCCTGTAGTCCACCATGTCTGGGCATAGTACAAGTCTTGAACTCCTCAGGTTTGTTCATCCCTGCTTTTGAATATGAGGCATGAATGGAGTTTAGCTTCCATATGCCAACAAGGCACTGGTTATCCATTGGGTTAGGATGATAGGATATTCCTAAATCTAGAACGAGCTGGCCATTGTTGCGGCACATCATATACTCCCAGTCTAAGGTAGGAATCTCCCGGTAGAGATTTTCCAAGGGATTGCTTGAGCGACCTATCACAGTGACAGTGCTAAGCTTGATTCCTCTGGCATCGACGATGAAAAAGAAGGAGCCGAAGGCGTCGAGAGAACCGTCAGCACTATCCGAGATAAGGACCTGCATGTGGTGTACCAATTTCTCTATGGTAACAGGATCAAGAGTGAGAGTCTTGGAATACTTGAATTGGTTGTTTGTGGTCGCCTTCCACTTCCACTCCTCGTAGGTGAAATCAGAGTATTCCCGTATTTCTGGAGGTGATGTGCTTCTTATTGCCGGCAATAATACTTGAGTTAACCAAACAATCTGAACCGGAGAGGGAATGAGGGTTGCAGAACGACCAGTCTTGGGGTGCTTATGCATCATGCGAGGAAATGCGATGTAGAAATTGACACTTCCAGTTCCATCTCCTGCCTGAGCAAAAGGGATGTGTGGGATATTACTGACAGGGACAGATTTGGTGAACCACTCAGAGCGTCCACCTCTCTCCTGGTCTTCTATGGATTGGGGAAAGAGGATCTCCACCTCGCAATGATTGTTCTTTGGAATAGGTGGTTTACCTGAAAAGTATGGCATGACATTTACTTTTAGGCAGCCATTTACATGGAGCTTGTGTGTTATCCAGATGATGCTGTCGATGTCCAAGGTGATTTGAACCTCTCCAGTAGTGATTGGAACAGAGTCTCGTTCCGGTCGGAGACAGACATAATTCCCCTGCAGAGGATTCTTTCCACAAACGAACTGTTGTATGCTTTCAGGAGAGTTCTTGCTACCTGCAAGATTAAGCATTTCTTCCATGCCCATTACATCGACGTCATCGACCAGAACTTGGCAAGGTTGACCCATGCGGTTGGTGGATGGGTGATGAACTATAGTATCGTCCCAGGGAGATGGGTCGATATATTGTGGTGTATCTACTGGAAGAATATGCTCTTCAACCTTGACTGGATCCTGTTGATTGAAGGTGACTGCGAAATCAGGAAGGAGTCGATATCCATAATCCTTGAAGTAGTCCCAGTTAGAGCGGTCTCCATCCAATGCATTTTCTTGTATGGAGTATTGTAAATCCTCCAATGTAGGACCGTGCAAGTAGTCATCGAAGTTATCATCCATAGGGAGTGGGAGATAGGGTTGGGCCGGAAGAGCCACCGCCTGAGGTCTCATTCTAGGAGCTCTAGGCTTTATAATAGCACGGTTACGAGCTTTGTTCCTAATTAGAAGTCTTTTCAGATGTGACGAAAGTCGTTGCATCGTAGAATCCTCCTCCTGGTCGGAACCACCGGAACCACCGGAACCGTCGGAACCATCGGAGTCATCGGAGCCAACTTCTTCCGAAGGACGTATATTGCATTCCTTGCACCTGTCTCTAGATCTAGCCAGTATCACTCTGAGAGATTTCCCCTTGTTAGATTCATCCAATCCACCATTTTGGATCATGCCAAGAACAAGAGGAGATGGTTCTTCTAACCATGCCTCTTTGTCTTTCTGTTCATGCCAATAGCGATGACAGTGAAATTGGTTTTTGGATATACACTCCAAGAGCTGCTGACGGATGAGATGGGGACATTTTATATATGGAACTTGATTTCCAGGGATAGATTCCAAGTAGGTCTCAGGGCCATTCTTTAAAAGATAACAGGTGATAGAGACAGCAATGGGTCCACAGTCTAGTCCATTCTGTCAGAGGATCAATGACAGGAAGCAAACCTGAACTTCGGAAGACAAACCTGTTTAAAATCATATTCGTTCACTGTAGGATCCACATCAGAGATCTTCCATCCGAACAAGGCAGAAATCTTCCTCCAGTACAAGTGACCATACCATTCATTCCATCCAACATTGGTAGATAGGCTGGAAGTGGAAGCACCAGAATTACGACCAAAAACCCATGCATGGTTTGAATGATAGTCAAAGCAGACAGTGAAATAGTGCTGATGCCTGCACACAATAAACAAGATGGGCTTTAGAGCAGGAGGTTCCAGTGGATTGAGGAAGAAGCCTGAGTGAGAACGGAAGTGCACTATTTCTTCCACATCAGGAGGGGAACAGGATGATGTTGCAAAGAGATCCACAAAGAGACCATAATTTTCCTCTGTCCTTCTGTGCTGTTGTATCAAAAGGAAAAGGTTTATGAGGCTTCCAGCCACATAACTCTTGGGATGCAGACTGTCAATTTCTTCCAGAGCAGCAGCCCATATGGAAGGGTTTGCAATCATACATTCTATATTATACAAGGGATTTAGAATCAGTATCACTTAATTTCACAAGGGTCCTCACTGAATTGAATTCTGTGATTGCGTATGGCTTCTTCAGTTGCACTTTCTATTTCTGGGTGCTCATCAACCACATCTTTTCTATTCAGAAGGGATGGGATATCCAATTTCTGGAGGGGTGATTGCCCACCATCCGATGGATGGTATTCATTAGATGCTTGGCTTTCATATTCACTCCATGTTGTCATGTTTGAGGTAGGTTCATCCATTTCATGTTTTTGAGACATTTTATGGATGAAGGAATTGGAATCAGACTCAGGGGTTGAAGTCTGTCCATGGGATTCATTATCTGAGGAAAAAATAAATGTCTGTCATGAGTATATTTGCATACAATGATTATGCGCACCATGAGGAAAATTGGACAGAAGTGACACTGCAGTCACATTCTGTCGTTTGAGAAAGAGGGAGGAATCAGACTCAGGGGTTGGAGTTTGTTGGTAATGTTCATGATCAACTGTGTCTGAGAGAAAAAAAGAATTGTTTGTCAACATATTTACATTTTAAATTATGATGCACACCATCAGGAAAATCAGAGAGAAGTGACACTGCAGTCACATTTTGACGTTTGAGCAACAAGAAAGGGTCATTTTGATTGACTGAACTTTCAATGTTTTCTTCTCTAAGTCCATTTCCTGTGAAAATATGAAGGAATAATATTTTCATATGAGCTAAGTTTCATTACAAGCAAAAGTGGATACATACTAGAATGAAACTCAGAGAGAAGGGATATGGCTGTGTTGTATGGCTGCCTTCTTTCAATCAAATGGGATTCTGAAGTATCCACTGATGATTCTGTCAGTGATCTCTACTGAGACATCAATTTTCTGTTTTCAAAACACAGATAATACCATGATGGGGTTCCGAGAGGAAAGATATGGCAGTAGTGTATTGACGATTTCTTGTAATCAAGGACTGTCTTTCCAAAGGCTTCTGTGAAGATCCTGTAGGTGGGGTCCCTGATGTATCAAGATACTCTTAAAGCTAAGAAAATATCCAACCTTCAGGAGAACTGGATGATAGATGGTTCTTTTTGCTTTTCCTGTATGCCAAATATACACTAATGGGTTGAAGTTCATCTGATGTGGAGGAATATAAATTCAGGACAGTTAAGTGTTTTTATAAATATAAGGAAGCTCACTGTGCATAGGAAGTGACTCCTCTTCCTCTTCCTCTTGTGGATCTGAGTCTGAGAGGGTTAGGTTAAGTGTGGTGAGAAATATAGATAAAATAAAAACTCACTACACACAGGAAGTGGTTCTTCTTCCTCTTCCTCTTCCTCCTCTTTCAGCCCATCTGGTGTAGGAGGACATGAATATTCTAAATCTGAGAAGCTACAGTTAATTCTTTTAATTTAAAGAAATAAACACTCACCACACAGAGGAAGTGGTTCTTCTTCCTCTTCCTCTTCCTCCTCTCTCAGCTCATCTTGTGCTGGAGGACATGAACATCCTAAATCTGAGAAGGTAAGTTACTTGTTTTAATTTAATGAAATAAACACTCACCACACAGAGGAAGTGGGTCCTCTTCCTCTTCCTCTTCCTCTTCCTCTCTCAGTGCATCCTGTATGGGAAAAGGTAAAATTTCCAAACCTGAGAAGGTATAGTTAAGTGGTTTTGGAAATATAAACAAAATAAAAATTTACAGTGTATAGGAAGTAGCTCCCCCCCCCCATATTTGGGAAGATATGAATTTACAAAGTCTGAAAAGCTCAATTCAAGTGTTGTTAAATATAGACAAGATAAAACTCACTGCACAGAGGAAGTGGATCTTCATTGTCATTGACATCATCTTCATCATCATCTTCATCATCATCATCATCATCATCATCATCATCATCTTCTTCATCATCATCATCTTCTTCTTCTTCTTCTTCCAGAATTGTTAGCTGTGCAAATGCATTATGCAACTCTTCCATTGAATCAACATTTTGGAAAACATGTTCAATTGATTCAAGAAGGGGTAACACAGGCTGAGATTTCTCTTGAGTTATCTACAGGATTTAATTAATAATTTCACATACCTGATACTGTTCTAGAACTTTGGGTTCTTCCTGTTCTTCCAGCTGTTGGTGTATTCTTCCTAATCTTGCATCTGAAGTCTGTAGATCTTCCAATTGTTCCAACTCTTCCGACTCTTCTGACTCTTCCGAATGTTCAGACTCGTCGGACTCTTCAGAACTCTTGGAAGGCTCTGTGAAAGATAAGATATAGAACACCTACCATGATTTAGGTATTACCTGAAAGTATATCCTTGAATTTTAGTGCTTCAAGTCTTTCAAGGAGTTGCTGAAATTGCACTTGTGTTCCTTTTGAAACTTCAGTTGATGAGCAGCCACCAGAAATCTCCTGTTGACTGGTGTAAAGTATGGAATCCTGTACATATCATTCATTTAGGAAAAATGAGTTTTTTAAGTAGATGAACACACCACTGAGATATGCTCTGTCTCAAAATCACCACCCATACTTGGTTGATTGTCATTATCCAATGTATTCTGAAATGATGAGTGCATCCAAACTAGTATACAAGTAAAATCCAAAGACTGACCATAGGTCTACCAAGACTTCTAGGAAGAAGAGGATTTGTGGCCAGAAACTATCTTAGGATTCAGAACTTTAGAGTTCTTCAAGTCTTATTCTCTTACCTCTTTATATCTTCCTTTCTTGGAAGACTTGGGGTTGGAATTTTCTGAATCAAAAAAGGTTAATTTAAGAAAATGAAGACCAAGAGCAAGTATACCAAGATGCCGAGTATTTGTGGCTACTGAGATCTGCTCTGGCTTCAAATTTGACCTCACACTTGGTTGGTTGTCATTATGCAATGTCTTCTGGGAAGATTCCTGCATAGATTAATTCATCCAAACCAGTGCAAAAATACAATACAAAGACTGACAAAAGGTCTGTCAAGACTTCTAGGAAGAGGAGGATTTGTGGCCAGGAACTATCTTAGGAATTAGAGAGAGTCCCTCAAGTTTTATTCTCTGACCTCTTTGTATCTTCCTTTCCTAGAGGGCCTGGGCTTGGAGTTTATTGATAAGTTGTTCATGATGAAGAGACAAGCACAGGAATGATGAATGTGTAACTTGAAGGTGCAACCTAAACAATTATGTAAGTCATTCTGGTCTCCCAGTCTAGAAAAGTAACAACCAACCTCCATTGTAATATAGAAAGAACATGTATATTTTTTCAGTCTTTTAGGCCATTGGTAATAGATGTGCATATTATTACTCATTTTTTTTTTCCTTTTGTTGGAGGGAGAATGCAAGCCCACTGGGTTCCCTGTTTCCAGATAGACAGTCTGAGATAAAGTGTTTGTTGCTCAGTATCAAAGCCTTGATGTAAAAAGGTCTTAGTGGTGTTGAATTCTCATTATATAAAGTGAAAATAGAAAAGAATTATTGAGGATGAGATTTAACTGCATATATGAAGGAACCAGGTCAAGTAGCCAACTTTTGAGGAAGTAGAGGGAAATATAAGGGGTTCCTTGAGATCAAACTAAGCTCACTCATATCAGATTATCTGGCATTACTTTATCTAGTATTTTGGATCAAGTTGAATATTCAACAGTCCATGAAGGGATAAGTAAGAAGGTACCAAGTGAAGCATGATACAAAGTGTGTTCTGAGACTTTGGAACACTCAAATATGACTTGAAGGACTGGAACAAATTGGAAGTGTAGGAAACTAATCAAAAGTGGTCAGAAGTGGTTATAACTAGAATGAGAAAAAATGAATGCTGGTTGTCTTCTCCACTTCCCAGCAGGAGGGATGCATCTGTCATGTGCTTAATAGCCTAGGAGTTGATCCTGTCCATGATGAAGACAAGGTTGATGAGGACAAGCATGACTACAACCATATGGCCGGTATATTGCACTCTTCTCATTCATGACTATTTACCATGTCAAATATCAACTGTGAAAAAACACAGTATAACAACAATATGTCCATGAATCTTGCACCTGGTAATCCCTAGGGAAGTCAAAGGAGATCTGATTATTCAATGTTCTACTGAGTAAAAGTAATCAGAATTCATGGCATTGTTTATTTGATGTGAAGTTGCAAACAATTATGGATTGTAAATCCTGGCCCATTCAGATCAGGGACCCTGGACCTGTAAATTGTTGTTTTTGTATCCTATGCTCTAAGGTGATGTAACTCACAAAAGATCAAGGTTAGGGAGTTTGTGGAGCTAAAATTAAGCTGACTAACACTTCCTTGTGTGTGAAACCTGAACTATACAGAAGTCTAGAAATTATTACCTTATTGAGTAATTTGTGTCTGCAGATGTGGGTCCATAGATACTATATTGAGTAGCCCTAACCCTAGGATCTTGCTCCTAACCCTAGACTCACCTTCTATATTAGGTAATTCTGAGAAGTGAGAAGAGTGATATTGTTTAACCTATATCTCA
>JBBPOH010000004.1:0-49651 GCA_038091335.1 Phylloporus arenicola | reverse complement strand
CATACAGGTGACGTGTATGCGGCAAAATAATACACGAAATGAAATACGCGAATCAGTACACGTATACAATGGAGAGTAAAATTGCCGCTAGTGCTACACCCTATGGGAAAGCGGTTAAATGATATATTTTACTCTGTTTTGTAAATGGGTTAGGGTTCCGCTAGGGTTCTTCTGAGACTTCTAGAATAATAACACCGCATATAGACAAATAATAGGATGCGGCGTATACATAGATAACACAACATACATACTAATTGCAGCTATATATGATTAATATACTATAATATTGCCGCATTTCATACAGGTGACGTGTATGCGGCAAAATAATACACGAAATGAAATACGCGAATCAGTACACGTATACAATGGAGAGTAAAATTGCCGCTAGTGCTACACCCTATGGGAAAGCGGTTAAATGATATATGACAAATGGAGTGCGCAAACATACAACAACAACAAACAGAATGGAACGGTACATTCACCTCATCCAACAACTACAACCACCAATACATATATGATGATAGAAGATGATAGTAAGTTGGAATTCGTCAATCATACACACATTGATGAGTATGCTAGCCGTGGTACACACTACGCAACATGATGTCGATGTGATGAGTGTCAGTGTCGGTGCACATGATATGGGTGAGTATTGTTATACGTTGATGGATGTGTTTGATACCGTCTGTCATATGATAGATTCGGACGTTGCTGATGGAGAGATTGTCGAAATGATGACGGACGAATACAAACAGAAGACAACGATCACGCTTGATGTCGGGCGACTTAATGGGATCACTGACATACTTCTAACACATTTTAAATGTGAATTGTAAGTGATATTGTTTACAGAATGAGACATCTGCTGAATATGTACGTTCCATTGCGTTCTGGAAATAGATGCGATAACATTCTGTAAGTGTGTTATGACGGTACTGTGAATTGACAAGAAAATATTATTACAGGAAGCATGCAGTGTGGATGAACATTGCTTGCAGACATTTGTTCTGCGGAATCTGTCTTTCGCAAGAGTGGTCGAAATTCTATGAGAGGAAGATCAAGATGTATGGGAAAAGGGGGATGAAGGGAAGATTCCCGTGTCCGACGTGTGGACAAGAATGCAAGGTGATGTACGATTTGATGGTCCGCAGGGTGCGTAACGTGGACAAGCCGTTTGATGTGGACGTTGGGGTAAATCAGATGGTGTATGGGATATTTGAGGAGGGACGGGGTACGGCAGAGAGGATTATGAACGGACTTACGGGAAATGTGAGTGCGCTTGGGAAGCGGGGGCACCTGGTGAAATGATGGATGTTCGGCGGGGAGCTGATTGGCGATAGGGAGGAGAGATATCGGTGAGTGAACGGATTGAATTTAAGGAGATAATTAGGGAACTTACGACGGGTGTAGCGGGAGCATCGAACTGATGGAGCGGTTCGACCGATACTGGAACACGCTTGAAAGCGAGGAGATCATGAAGAGTCTGGATCAATTTCATGTGAACGTCAAAGGTGGTCGACACGTACTCCATGAATCTCCTGAACGGAAGAAGAAGATGAGGACGAAGATTGAAGTGAAGTTTCGATATGGTGAGATGAAGGTGGGGAATGTGAAGGTTGAAATCCCTGACGAGATGCGGATCAGCTTTGGATAGATGACATAGAGAGCGACGAGTGTGCTTGATAACGAATATAGCTATGACGACATACTACGGACATGTGTGATGAATGTGAACCCGATAACTCCATAAGTCAACGGAACGGAAATGCCGCATTTGCTACAGGTGAGAGGACTGCGGCGATTGAGATAAGCGATAAGATGGAATTGATAATGTCGCTGACGTAAAAATGGCCGCTTACACTACACCCTACGTAAAAGCGGCGAAGTGCGAGAAGCGGAGGTTGATATAAACCAACTATAAATAAAGAACGTGAGATCAGGCCGTCAATTCATCGTTTTACACCGCCATGCATGCATTATTGGACGAGCAACGACGACGTATGAGGTGGAATCGGATGCTGGATGACGATGACGGTGAGCGAACATTGTGCTTTTGTACGATTAGGATGACACGATGTGTGTGTGCAGACCCGATGAACGTGGTGGATGTGGAGACGGACCGTGCGGATAAAGGGAAAGGGCGTGCGATAGGTTCCGACGACGAGATGAACGTCGTTTCGATTAACGACAGCGACAGCGAGAAGATGGGACTGGACGGCGATGCGAAGATCGAAGCGGCATTGGACGTGGGGAGATTGCTTGCGACGACGGATTTGCTGGCAAGTCAATTTCATTGCGCGATGTGAGTGATTAATTCTTATTTCGGGAACGCACGATGTTCAATGATTGTACGTCTACGTTATACAATACACAACGCACGACACACGACGAACAGTTGCGGCGGAATTATGTGAGTGATGAGATTCGATAGTCAGATGCTTACGAACGTGGGACGTACAGGAAGCACGTCGCGAGGATGAACTTACCTTGTAGCCACGTCTTCTGCAGAATATGTCTGACGAACGCGTGGAGCAAATTCCTAGCGTCGAAGAAGAACGGTCGATGGCAGGATGCGATGACGGCGACGTTCTTGTGTCCGTTGTGTCGGAGGGCATGTGAACCTGTGCCGAAATTGGTCCACAGAGCAGGAAGTGACGCAATGCCGTTCTACGTCGACAAGGCTATGAACCGAATCATCGAGGGTACGTTGGAGATAGGAAAACGTACCGCGGATCGTATCGTGGACAGATCGAAAGACATTGAAGCGGAGTTCGGGGATCACGCGAAGGTGATCCAACTTTGGGCTGATGAAGGGGAGATATTCTCTGAGCGTCGTCAAGGATATACGTGAGCGAACATGGCGATAAGGAAATGATAGGAGACACTGATGGACGGAACCAGGGCGAGCTTCGAGTTGATGAAGCGCTTCGAGAGATACTGGCGGACGATGGAGCGGGACGACATCTTCGACAACTTGAAGCAATTCGAGGTGACGGCGAAGCAAGATCGATACGTTATCCCGGAATCGCCTGAACGTGGGAAGGGAGTGAAGAATGTGAAGAAGTCGAAGAGACAGGACGGTCAAAGCGACATACGTACGTTGATGAGAGGAGGAGGAGAAGGGTCGGGAGGGAGGAGATTCGAGAGCGATGTGATCGATTTGACCTGACCTGACGGTAGCGACGAACGAGGTATATATCGAATGGAATGCGAGATCGCCGCGCGCAAACGGGGTGTATGTAAAGCGGCTATGTTGAGAGGACGAACGGGACTTTGTAGCGTCACCTGACGCCGATTAGTCAGAGACATAGACACGTTGTTCAGCACAACGTTTCTCTAACACAAGGCTAGGCATACAACTCGCTACCACAATCTACGCTCTTCATATATACTACAAACAAGATGGCACCGAAAGGGAAAGGCGTCGCCGACAAGCCGGCAAAGAAAACTGGTAAAGGGACTAAAGTGAAGAAAGGTGGTGATGAAGACGATCGCGCTGAAGAACAGATCGCTGAAACGCAACACAAGTTAGACGAACGTGCTCGAAAAGCGTTCGTCGGGTATGCGCGCACAGACATCTTCAAGAGACGCTTGGTGTTCGGTAAATTCAACGTGCGCCAATTGAGCGGCGTGCACCGACGGAAATTGCACGATTCGTTCAAGAGCGGTGGACTTCAGCGATTCGCGGTGAGCAATGCGATACCGCTCATCATTTCGAAGGGCGAGATCGTCGAGGGGTCTGTGCGCCTCGTTAGTCCGCAGGACGCGATCGTGCGCGACGGATCACACCTTCCATGGTTGCGATTGAAGAATGACGGGGTCGTCGGCGATGACGTGGACGCGCCAGAGAAATATGGAGACGAGATCGTGGCGGCCGGTGGACGACATCGATGGCACGCGCTGGAAGATTGGTTCAAGGAGAGGAAGAGGGGAGTGACGAAGGTAGAGAAAGACATGAAGGACCTTCACGCTCGACTCAAAGAAGATCCCACCTCCGTCAGCCAAGAGGAGATGGGGAAAGCGGGCGAACAGCTCGCTCAAGCGCACGCCTTGGTCGGGATGGGGGGATCGTGGATCGTCGAGATATACGACGAAGGTGAGCACTTAACTTAGCGTTCCGCGTGCGCAAGAGGTCAGAACTGACGCTGCAATACTTACTACAGACAAAGTGGACAACGAACTCGGGATCCACCTGTCGTCGAACCAGCGGTTGTACACATACGCGGAAACTACGGAAGAGGGCGTGATTCAGACGTTCAAATCGTTCCAGGCATCGAACCAACAATGGAACAACATTCCTGTCGTCGCAGGACTACGTCCGACTTCCAATCGATACCGCATCAACGCTCTTCTGACTCAAGATTTCGTCTGGCGTCTGTTCGAGTCGCTGCTAGGGATGGACTCTACTCATTACATACATTCGGACATATTCAAGATATCGTCCATCACGAACGATCTGCTTTCGCCATACGGAGGGGTGAGTCACGTCGACGAACGTCCGACGTTCTAAACTAACTTGTAACGATCGATCGTGACAGATTCTCGCTGCCGCCGCCATATTTCTAGAGGACCGGCTTAGGATGTGCTTCAACGACATCGCATGGAACGCTCAGGAAGTGAGCGAGAACCTAGCGATCATGTTGAGTGCGTCGGAGAACATGGCGTCAGATGTTGACGCCAACGCCGACGAGGACAAGGAACTCAAGAAGGCAACTAAATATCTGTATCGTTGTATGACGAAGCTTCAGAACGCACAACCCGTGATGGCCGCTCTCAACGAAGACATTCGCGACTGGGTAGAAAAGACGTACACCAATCATTTCAGCGGATACGACATGTGGAAGAGGATCGGTACTGGCGACGTGGAGTGGCGCGAGGCGTACGCACACTACACGGCCGATCTCATCGACGAACTCGACAAGTTGACGAAGGAGAAACTCGAGAGAGAGGAATTCCAAAACGCCCCGGAACCCGTCAGACAAGCGTGGAAGGACTGCACGTCGAAGGCGAAGTTGGTGCTCGAAATCAAGGCGCCGGCGGAGTACCCCGAGTGGTTTCCATTCATGTCCGTTTCCGTCTGGAAGAACCTATGTCATCAACTCAAACGCGCCCCGAAAGCGCTGATGGAGGTGAGCTACACGATTCAATATCGCCGCGTTTAGTGCACCCTATGCGGGAGCGGCATATTTAGATGCGATCGTATCACCGCGCGCATCGCGGGTGCAGCGAGCGCGGCATTTCCTCTGTCCGTCTTCGAAGATAGCTCACGTCCACGCAGATATCATCGTGGTTTTCGCCTCTTCTTCACGCACAAAAGATCGTCGGTAGGAAATGGAAAGTGTCGTCCGCGACCGCGGACATGTTGCGCGGCGTCGCAGCTCATCCGGACATTGGTCAGGTCACATCGCTAAAGGCTCAGAAGATAGTAAGCACGCGCGCACGCTGTCCGATCGTTCTGACCGTCGTACGTCCAGGTGGTGTGGAGCATATTCACGCAATTCGGCGCCGTTCTCAGGCTCGAAGAACAGTTGAACGAGGTGGACATCCCTCCTCGTCCAGAACTTCTTAACGTCTTGCGAGAATACATGTTGCTAGACGGTCCCAACAAGATCGACACCCCTTGGAAGTCTCCGAATCCCATGAAGGTCGTCGCGTCCTCCTCGGACACCCCAGGCGAGTTCTCGTTCTCGTTCTCTATGTATTCGATAACATCTCACGTCGACAGACATGTTAATTCGAAAGGAACTTAACATGGAAATCCATGTCGTCGACGAGTACATCAAGAACTGCATTGCGGAGAAATGGACGCAATACAAAGAGACGTCCTGGCTTTCGTCCTGGCTGCGTTCCACGATCATCGCTCCTCGCAACAAGGACATCTATCGCTCCGTCCCCCTCATCGCTCACCACACGGACTCGTTTGGAAAAACGAAAGAGAAGAGCGAATCGAGATGGAGGAAGGAGACCATCATCGCTGCGATCTACGAATATTGCGCCGTACAGAGGTACAGGGTTCCGTTGTTCAGAATGAACGACAGCGCTGCCGCCTTCCTTCGCGTCTTCTTCGACATCGTGTTGGAGGACTGTCTCAAGCAGGAGAAGGGTGTTGTTCTCCCAGACGGATCTCGCGCGTTGACCTGGCCAGACTACGTCGTCTTCGACAGAACGACCGCCTTGAACGTGGGGCCTTTCAAGATCACCAACGAGAACGCGCGAAGCACACGGACCACCACGAGACAGCTTCACACCGATTGGATTCAGAAGGTCATCCGCGCCATCGAGTCCTGCCCCGTATCTTGGCCCGTCGTCGCAGGCGAATCCCTCTCGTTAGGAAAGTCTCGTCCCGTCAGCGAAAACATCACCGTCCTTCTCGAAAACCTCGTCACGGTGCGTGGCGCCACGGTCGTCGTCCACGTTCTCAATCTAACCGTTCGTCAGGGTCTGTTGCATAACTCCGTACTACACCGCGACCCAGACAGGCAGTCGGTAGACGTCCTCGTCGACGACAACATCCTTCCTCTCTATTTCCTTCACAGTACACGTCCGGACAACACAGCGCATCCCACTGACGAAGACTCACAAGACGACGGCGCAGACGAGGCCGACGACGAGCTTGGCGACGAAGGTCCAGAGAGCGAAGACGCCCCTTCATCGGGAGACGACGACGACAAACAGCCCATCGATCCGAAGGGTAAAGGAAAGGCAAAGGCCTCGTCCAAGTCGAAGGCGAAGGCGAAGGTGAAGGCGAAGAAAGACACGAAGCCCACGATCGATCCCAAGATCGTCGCATGTCTCTTCCCGCATTCCCAGACGAACGACGTCCTCTCGCGCAATGCTCAGACCCCGTTCCAAATGGACCCTCAATCGCGTCAAATCCAATCGACGTTGGACACATCCAGTACGTGACGCTCCGTCGATACTACCTTGCGTCGCACGCTCACAGCTCAACTCTCAGTCCGACCTCGAGCACAACCGTCGTCAGCCCCCGTCGTCCCCGCCGTCCCCGTCCTCATCACCACCACCGCCGCCCCTTCCACGACAATCCGACCGCGTCCACGTCTCAGACACAAGGACCCCACCCCTCAACAGAGCGACAAGGAGATGCAAGACCACGTCTCCGAAGACGAAGTCATGGATGACGTGTCCGCGAAAGAGCTCACCGCCACGTCCGCTCCAGAGACTATAGAAACGGACACCGACGACCTTCCCAGGCCGAGCCCCATCCAAACGGACGATCCAGAAACCGATCCGTCGCAAGACCGTCGCGCTGAATACAACGACAGTCCTCCGTTCACACAGCTACATCCAGGTCGCATCACATACACTGCCAACGCCGACGACACAGACAGTCCGCCGTCCAGATCGTCTCCTTCTCGATCCACAAGAGCCCTCGTTTCGACGCAGATCGTCGAGGAAGAGGATACGCACATGGAATCGGACGACGGTACGTTCTCGACTTCTTTTCCTCCCCTCCTCGGATCACCGCGCACACGTCGGGCGTATGCTCTGCGGCATTCGTGTCACCGGACACTCTCCGTTCACCGCTTTCCACGCACCCTACGTCCATGCGGTGTTTTCGTTCGTTTGTTCTCATCGTTTCTCTCCTCTACAGCAGCTTTCGATCGTAGGCGCGCCATGTCCATCGACTGTACGTCCTCGTCCTCGTCCCTCACTCGTCCGTTTCGTTCACCCGTCCACAGCCATCACGGAAGATATCCAACAGCTTCGTCCTTTCCCGGGCGACAATCCGCCTCCAAACGTTCTCGTTCGAGGTATGTGTCCTCGTCCTCTCTATCCTCCGTTCCTTCATTCGTCTTCGTTCATCCTAGATTCTCCTCCTCCTCCTCCACGAACGACCCGCTCTTCCGTCCTACCTGCTCAACCTCAAGGCTCGGCCACTTCAAAGCGCACCCCTCCGTCCGACATGGCCCCCGCCGTCATCTCTCGTACGTTTCTTCCTTCCCTTCATATGTCGTCGTCGCTCGCTCGCTCATATTCTTTCTTTCACAGCTCCTCGTGCCCCCGCTCAACCCAAACGAGCTCGCATCAACACCGCGGGAGAGGCCTCAAAGCCTTCCTCATTCACTCCCCTTCCTCTTCAACGCCAACAACTACTCCGTCCCTCTCGCGCTTCCTCAAGGAAACCTTCCCCACCGGCCCAGCCCCCTCCTCGTCGTCAACTTCGTCAGTCCGTCCCTCCCACCACAGCAGCAGCAGCAGCAGCCACAACCCCATCGTTGCAAGAGAGCTCCGACAACGCTCTCCTCCAGTCTAACTTGGACAATTGTTGACGCTCTCCCCCTCCTCACATCGTACTTCGTATCGCTGATCGTCCATCACAGGCGGTGTCGTCTCTTCCTGTCGTCTTCGCTCCTTTCGTACTACATCGTAACTACCGTTCGTTTACATGTAGCCCTCGTCGATCACGTTCTTTGTCACACAAATACATCGTTCTTTGCCTCCCCTCGCTTACCGTATCGTGCGCTCTCTCTCTGATGTTCCTCGTGTCCACGCCCTCCTTCGCCTCTTAGACAGCTAGCGCCATCAGAACAAACCGTTTTGCACCGACGCTCCCTCACCCCTTTTCATTTCCGTTTTGTTTCATCCGTTCCTCTCTTCCAAGACCCCGTGATAACATTGCTTTATATCTATCCCTTCTCACTCCACATCGTCACATCCACCTCGTGCCCGACTCCCACTTCGCTTCTCTCTCAACCGACTTTATACTCTCTTGTCAATCCCCATTCATCACTTCTTACAGCCTCCGGACCTCGAACTTAATCGCAATTGCCATCAACTGCTCCACATCCTCGCCTCCGTTCATTCCTCCATCCGACTCCTCCTCCACCTTTACTGCTGCTGATGGTATGTAACACCATCGACTTCCTTCGTTTATCACGTATGTTCCTCGCTCTTCGTTCATTTTCTCTCTCTCTTGACTCTTCATGTTTGGTATTCATACAATCGATCGAATTCATATCTCTGTCTCTCCTTTCTTTCTGTCTTCGTACACGTCCCTTTCTCACAATCCCCACCTCCGTTCCACAGCCATCACTTACGTATTTCACTCCCTGTCGAACGATTCAATGAAGTCGCGACCATGACTCAAGTCACTCCTACTACGTACGCTATCGCCCCTCCTCACTCTCCCTCCCTCGCTAAACTTCCTCTAATGCGTCAGAGTTCTAGTTCCTCCTTCGATCTCACCTACAAGAATGCTTCCCCCACTCCACCCGCCCCCGCTATCCGTTGCCTCCAGACTTCAGCGTGCCCTATTACCCATCTTCGCGATCGCTAGTCCCTAGTATGTCCGATGAGTTCCCTCCACGCCGCGACCCTTTCATATCCGACCTTTCACTGAAATACAAAAAAAAAGAAATAACGAACGAAACATAGAACTCGTTGACTCCTCGTCCTCGTCCTCCAACCACCTCGACTTCTACATGCCTCCACTTCGTCGTTCAAACACCCCAGCCCCTCCTCCACCACGTTTCCCTCCACTCGCTCCCATATCCTCCTCATCCGACTCGGAGTCAGACCTTCCACGCAATGACCGTGTTCTAGACCTTCGTCACCGTCCACGTCCTCCTCCTCGACCCCCATTCCCTCCTTCTCGTTCACAGAGTCGCCACCTCACTCCTCCTCCACCAGCTCCACCAGCCGACGTCGACGTCGAGGTCAACATCGATGCACTCGCGATCATCTCCGCCGAGTCAGACCCTGAGCCCATCCTCCCACCTCTTCCTTTTCCTCCTCGTCAAGCACTGGCCCCAGCGCCACAACCACTTCAGTAAGCATCATGCCTTCATATTCGTTAGATTAGGGTTCCCCACTACCACCGACGTCAATCATCTCACATCGATCGTCATAGGCATGTCGAAGAAGAAGCAGAAGAAGAACAGGCCTTCCTCGAGCCACCGGAACTACTACTAGATCACAGGGCTGAGGATTCCGACGTCGACATTGACATCGATCTCAATCTCGATGACGCCCCCATCCAAGACCCTTTGTTTCAGGTCCACGGATGGCAGGACGCCGAACACCTCGTCAACGACATCGCAAATCTTGATCCAGATCCTCCAGCCCTAAGACCTCCTCAGGCTGCTCCTGATCTCGCTCCCGCTCCCTTCGACGTCGCCCTCGTTCCAGAACACATGCATTCCGACGATCCTTACTCCCAGGACGTCGTCGACGACGCCATACTCAGATCAGTTCAGACAGGCAGAGGCGCAAACCATCACATCGACTTCGAACAGTCTTTCGCCACCACACCCTCCTACGTCGTCTCCCTCGGAACCCTTGCCACCTTTCACAAGAACTCACGCGCACAGGACGCCGTCCGCCTCCTTCAACACAGAAGTCGTCTCGCCATCCCAAACCCTTACCTTCTCGACATAGAAAACCAGGATCGCGTCGTCACAGCCATGGACGGCCACTTCGTCGACTACATGCTGTGCTTGGGTTCCAGACTCGGTCTCGACGCCTTTCTCCCATCCCCTACCATCGTTCAAGACCATCGTTGGCACGCACAGCTCACCTTCTCCAACTTGTTCAAACTATGGCCGGAAACGCACTCCAAACTTCCCTTCTCGACGACAGGCAGGATGATGTACGTAGGTAACAGGCAGCAAGAAGAGATGTGGTTGGCCTTCGTGCCGAACGCAACTTTGGAAGTGCCCCCAGCTCGAATCCAAGAAGATGATGAGCCACCGCTGCCACTGCGACAAGGACAAGAGGACGAGGACGAGGAGGACAACGCCGGCGACTTGGAGCTAGCTGAAGACATGACGCCATTGGACGCGCCGACAACGGCATTGACCCCAAGTCATGCATACATGGTCACACTTTTCTTCGCACAAGTCCTTTCAAGCATGCGATTGGACGATGTTCAGCTGGCACAACCATATCCTGATGAGCCTGGCGGCGGTGGCATCGTGTCGAGGGAGGCAGTCAAAAGAGTGACAAACCTACTGTGAGTGTCTGCCACCCCCGAACACCAGTAGTGATGGAAGCTCACTCTGTGGTCGCGACTCTGCAGCGGACGATTGGAAGAAACCAGGCGAGTGCTCGAACTCAACTTGCCGAAACTGCGCGAGTTCCACAGAACGACGATGGAAAGCTGGCGAAGATGGGTGGACGCAGCTCCCGCGTCCTGGAAGACGGACGGATTCCTCATGAACAACTCTCCGGTGGCTTTGACCGTGCGATACGGACAAAACCAACCGATCTATTCGGCGTCGGACGAAAGGTTGAGGGAGGGAGCGAGGGAGAGCTGGGAGAAAGACCACGACCTGTCGCACGTAAGGTCCATGTCGTTCTCCATCGCCCACCATCTCATGTGAGTGGCTTCCCCGTTCGTTCATTCGACTCGTTGAACTCGTTTCCTTACAGATTCAAGGAAGTGGACGAATGGACTCCATTGAGCGGAGACATGCTTCATCGGGCTCATCACGGACGACTTTACGACGAACCTGAGACGGAACCCATTCGACAGCGAGTCGACTTGAGAAGGACGCAAGAAGGACACGAAATGCCTGTCTACAATGAGGACGGCTTTCGAGTCCATCGTCGAGCTCCCACGCCTGGAAAGTTTAGAACCTCGGGGGCTCTCGCAAACCTCACGAAGGTTCACGACCTGTTCTCGCCTGACGAAGAAGGGAAGAAGACGTACCATACCTATCCCCTGGCGTTCACGAAGAAATACGGCAACGTGCAAGCAAACGCGACGTTGAGGCCATACGAAAGCGTTCTAGAGAAGATCAACGAGAGGTTGACCGGCGCACGACTTGAAAGAGAGGAAGATCGTTCAGATAACGATAACGAGGTGGATGGAGAGGGTGTCGGAATTGGAGAGCGAAGACGGCATCAAAGACGAGCGCGAGCACGACGACAAGGAGGAGGAGGAGGAGGAGGAGGAGGAGGAGGAGAAGAAGAAGAAGAAGAAGAAGAAGAAGAAGGTCTAGGGCGAGGGCGACAGTGGCGTCGGCAGAGGGTCGTTGGACGGCCGTTGGTGCGGGGCACGCACTGTCAGATATATAATGCGATATCGCATCGAGTGCGAAACCAAGCAAGGTTCCACTATGTTCAATTAGGTTTGATGACCTCGGTGTTCACCGGAACCACCGCCACGAGCGAGCATGGGAAGAAGCGATTCACTACCAGAAAGGACTTCTGTAGCGACGGACTACCACACGAGCGATATGCGAATGCCGTACGAGGAGACGATCAACCCCAAGCATTGAGGATCGAGCAGACGTTCACGGTGGACGTGTACAGGCTGCGCAGACGGCAGAAGAACGGAAGGTAAGCACGCCTACCAACCCAACGATGACCACTTAGTACCATCCATCCATCATCAGGATTGTGTACGACGAGGTGGTGAGCAAGATATGCAAGTGGTTGTCGCATCCGAGCGTCATGGATCCCATCAAACGATGCATGCAACCATTCAAGAGGGAGGTAAGCGATCGATGTTCATCGCATGTCCGAAACTTGGACGACGAACCGCCGCACAGGTCATACCTAACTTGATGAACTGGATGACGTACCCGCTGACGAGCGTCATCGACATGGTATGGAAAGAGCATCGCAATGAACTACAGATAGGCAAGAAAGCGAACCCGTACACGATAGAGTTCGTGTCCTTGCTGGAACGTACCTTGAACTACGCGCACACCGGATCTGCCAAGGTGTTATCGAAGGCTGTGATGCAGCCTCACTTCCTCGCTCTCGGTGTCATTCACGACGGACTGCCTTGTCTGAATGCGATGTCGTTGTCCTTTCCCGACTTGCTCAAACCTAAAGCTCGACTGTATCTGTTCACAGAACACTGGGCGAGGGACAACGCTCGAGACAGACTACCTCTCATGGGATCAAAGCGAGTTCAAGAGCTTACCTACGGCAAGTCGCACATGCTGGTGAGAACACTCTCGTTCTTCGTCGTCGTCGCCGGTGGTGGTACAAATCACCGCTATCGCATCGCCTGCAGTGCGCGCGGCGATCTGGCATATCCATAGATCGCCACGGGCACTATGGACGCTGAGATGGTGGCTATTTGTGGTACTTCGCACGTTCGATACGTGACGTGTATAACATCGAATAGACACTGACGCCCTACTTTCGTGACAGCAATCCGAAGCGAGATTCATCATATTTGACGCTATCACGCATCCCAACGTTTATCGAGACGCGAACGCCAAGCGCGCACACCCAGAGACCAGAGTATCCATGGAAAAGATATACCAACACGTCTTCATGGTGGCATTCAGGATTTACGTGGAAGACGTCAAAACGCTGGTGAAGACGGGAGTCGAGAACGAGTTGAAGCCCATGGCTCAAAGCAGAGATTTCACAGAGAAGGACGCCGCCAGAGAGCGCAGGATCCTCTTGAAATCCTGGATGAACTTACGATACCCCCTTGGTTACGATGCTCACGACATCGCCAAACTCATCGCAGCCCTCGCTCCCTGGCGTAACGTCGATCGTCGCGCAAACAACGATGCCAGGTTGAACAGACACGACATGGTGCCGTTGTCGCTTCCATCTCCCGTCGGAGGTGCGTGGTCGAGGTCGCAGTTCGTCGACGCGATCATCAAAGGGGTTGGAAAACGTCGCGCGCCGCCCTTCGTTCAACAGGGGATGTTTCAACATACCATCGCAGAGGCATTGCAGCTCGTCGGCGACTTGTTGCGCAACAACCAACGACTCTGGGTTCAGGATCAGGACGAAATAGACAGTGTGTTGAGATCTCTCATGGTCAAGGCGGTACAGGAACTCAAGATAAATCATGTGCCATGGACGGCGGTGGCCGCAGGCGAAGGCCAGAGACGGGGCAGACCGTCAACTCACATCACTCACACTGTCTGGTTGCCCCTGGGGGGTCCGGAACCGAAACGCCTCCCCTCCACGTCGCGCGTTCTCTTGGACGCAGGTCGCTCGAGAGAAGCGCGCATACTCGAATCTGCAGACATCATCGCGTTGCGCGATCCTCAGACCGCCTGGTCAGCAACCAGATACAAACTCGTAAACTACCACAAACTTCTACACAAGCAATGTCTACCTACCGAATGGGCTTACAAGAACGCGTCGATAAAGGACGCTGACGTTTTATCCAAGGACGTGTACGCGTGGATTCCAGAGGTCTACAACCCCGTCTGGAAACCTCTTCATGCGCTCGCCATGATCATATCGCTCATATTCTCCGGAATGCTGCCTACCGTCTTCCCTCCCTCAGATTTAAGTCACACGAAGGGGATCACCTCGATGATTCAGCTTGCAGACGCCCTGGCTAACATGAGCTGGGAATCTCGCGAGAAGAAGGGAACCACAGAGATCCCTCCCTTCGTCACCATGGTCTCCGGCTTCATCATCGCCGTCATGGACAAATCGTCGCCATTCCACGGTTGCTCCGACAAGTCGCACAAGAAGGCCTTCTTCAGCAAACACAGCGAGTGCATCCTTTCTCTCGTCTCGATCGTGCCGCTAACACCCCCGTTCTCAGCGGCCAAAGGTATCACTCTAAAGAACGTCCTTCTCCGCTTCCGCCTCGCCCGCCCGATCACGACCAAAATGTCGAAGGGATCCCAACTAGACCAAGACCTGGTCCCTATATCTGACGAAGAGATCGATCAGAAATGGAGCGTGGTCAAAAGATGTCTCGTCGAGGGAATGGAGTACGGATCGTTCGATGCCGTCGTCACGCTCGCCGGCGAGCACACCGCCCGTCGTCTGCTCGAACGTCAATGGGTTAGTACGCGTGGGTTCGTGGGCGTGGCGATACCCAACGCCCAAGGTTTAGGAGTTGCGATGAACGTAGACGACGACGAGCTCGTTGTGGTGAATGATCTCAGGGGCGGTACTGCAGCGACAGGTATCAGACGACGTATCACGTAGTATCTATACCGCCTATGAATTGAATGCGCTCTCTTCATTGCTGCGGATGCTACACCCTCTTTCGACGCGGCGAACAAAGAGTCGCAGACGTCAACTGAACTTAACGCACATTGTCTGCATGTATGTACCCCATCCAATAGCCAAACATGGCCGCATTTTCGACGCCCTACGCGCCTCCGGCATATAGAACGCCAAAATGCCATCTAAATAATACGGTAGGTCGCATTTCACAACGTCGTCCGTCAGTCCGAATGTACGATTGAAGTATGAGTGCGCACGCGCACACGACATACTGTCATATCACCATGGTGCTATAGGCACACACGAGATCTGATTGGTATCATACTGTAAACAAAACTCGTGTCTATAGATCATACCCATTGTTCGTCGCAAATAGGGCACTTGTAGTACTCGAATCCTTCCTTGTCCGGACGATCCTCCTCCTCCTCAACTCTGGCATTCAAATCGTCGATAGATCCGCTCTCCAGAAACTTCATCCACGCCTGACGGACTTCAGAGACGTAATGACCGTTGCCGAATGTCAAGTGCCTGCCACCGCGTGCCGCTGGGAGCGTGATGCGTGAAAGTACGTCTTCGTCGTCACAATACGGTTTGAATCAGCTTGCCACGCTCTCCAACATCGTTTGTTTCGCAGTTCGGCGCAGACACTCCGTGTGCATCCATTTCTTGCACACGTCGCAGTAGCGTTGTTCATACGCGTCGTCGTAGTGCACGTCGGGACACTCGTCGCACGCACAAACACTGTGTCCCTGTGTGTCGACGTCGACGATCGTATTCGATATCGGTGACCACACGACTCACCCGTATCGCTAACCCTCTCGTTTCTTGACCTACTCTCGAGTACTTGATGACGCGCGTGATCGACTTGTATCGGCAAAATTGTCCTTCTGTCACCTCCCCTCCTCTGACGCCAGTGTTGTATACAGCGCCCCCTTCGTCGATGCAAACGACGTGCGTGACGCCTATGTCGTTTCCACAGTCGTCAGTATTAGCACTGCTACGACGTCAACGTACACTCACCTGCTGTCGACGCATAACAGATGTAATCGCTGTCGATCAACTCGAACTCTTTCATCATGTTTGCGACGCTGTCGACGTTGCGATGCACCCGTGTTAGCGTAGATATGTAGAATACTGATGTGGACTCACGACGAAGCATACAGATGTAAGTCCTCCGCACGATTATACCATCTAACACATAGCCATATCTTTGGCTTTACGATCATCAGATGAACGTTAAAAAAAACTAGAGTACAACACAACTTACAGGTCGTGCGACGCTCCCCACGTCCTCTACGAGCAAGCGCTCTATAGTTCCATACCAGAAATCCATGCCGGTCAACGTTCGGTCTTGCGCAAGATTCTTGTGATTGACTCGGAGGCTGAAAACGCGTACATCGTCGATCACAACTTGTTATTGAACACTCAAAGGTAAATGACTCACACATCCCCCGCTTCGAATTCCCATAACGCCCCATACTCGACATCATCCGGTTGATTCAGAGACCGACCGAACAACACTGTACACAGTCAGCGCGTGGCATCCAGAACGACGACGATGACGAAACTCACCAGTCACTCGATCGTATTCATCGAACTCTTCAATCCTCTTCGGAACAGGCGCGTGCTCGTTGTAAGTGACGTCGTCAACGCTGAATGTAGTCATGATGTCTAAGACGCTATTCTCTGCGACGGACATGTCGAGGTGGTGGTGGTTGAGGTGAATGAGGGAAATCATCTTGAATACATTTCGATGCCCGCCACACCTACTAACTCTGATCGTGGTTCAGAACAATAAAACACCGCTCGCACGCCCACTGTCGCGCACGCGGTCATTCGATGCCAAATATGGCAACTGTTCAATTACACGAGACTCGCCGCGCGCACACCACCTAGCATCAGTGTGGCAGTGTATCTATATAGTATAATGTTTCACCGCGCGCACGTACCCCTACACGATTCCGGTACATTTATATACAACGGTGCGTGAGTTAACTTATATCACAATATCTAATTGTACATCATGTGCGTCGTTCATACCCATTGACGCCGACATTGAGGGCATCGATAGTACACCGCCTCTTCATCCCTCGGCCATAACCTCTCCGTGTCCATGTCCATATCCTCGTTCTTCCCTTCCTCATTCAACACATTGTTCCTTCCCCTCCAAACATTTCTGGCTCTCACAACTTCGTTCCCATTTCCGAACATCCTGTGTGTCCCTCCGCGCACGGTCGGTCGTGTCACGCACCAAAGTAATGTTTCGTCGTCGACATCCTCAAACATCGCCCTCACCTTATGTTCAGGAATCGTCTTCGTCACTCGTTTCAGACACTCCCTGTGCATCCACCTCTCACATCGATCGCAATATCGTTCTTCTTCCACATCGTCATACGTCACGTCTGGGCATCCGTCGCACGGACATTCGCTTTGATTCTAGTACGCTTCCCTTGTCAGCTCATCACTTCATCTTCTCCGACATATTCACTCACCGTCACCGTCACCCTTGTTATCACTTTGTTTCCTGTCCTTTTCCGTCCCCTTCCACGCTCCTCTATCCTCATCGACGCGTTCCATCGTATGAAGTATCCTCCTTCTTCAGCCTCGTTCTTGTCGTTCTCGTCTCCGTACGTTGCCGCTTTCTCGTCAATCCGCACGACGTACACCATTCCTGCGTCCGTTTCTCTTTTTCAGTGTCCGTTTCTTTCCTATCTTTCTCCATCCTCCACCATGCTCACCTTCCACGCTCGTCATGTTCACATAGTCGCTCTCGTCGCTTTCAACCAACTCTCGCAACTTCATCTTCTTTGCGACGCTGTCCTCCTGGTCATCAGCATACATACACACTTCCTTCCTTCCACCCCTTCGTCGACACTCACTCGCCATGATACACTTCCATGTCCTTCGCTCGATACAACCATCTCACTCGCAACCATACCTTCGGCTGTAAGTCCTCCTTGTCATCCATCGTCATATCTCTTCATTCACTGATCGCTCTCACCTTTCGCCTCACCTTTCCTTCGTCCACCACCCTTATCTCTTCTATCTCCCCATACCAATATTCCATATCGCCCACTTCGCGTCCCGCTCGTGCTTTCTTCATCGTCTCTTCATTATGCACTTTTGCCCTGTGTATATTCACCATCACAGTCAGCATCATTCTGGTTCCAACGTTCAACACGTACACGTCCCCCACGTTGAATTCCCATCTCTCCTCTTCCTCTTCGTTTTCTCCATCCTCTTCACATCCGAACGTCACTGTCTTCTTTGTAGCCTTTCTCATATCATCGTTCTAACCGTTCCACACACTCACCGCATACTCGTTCATATACAGGGTAACTCTCCACACCCACAGGCGCATACTCCACTCGAACGTTCGTCACCTCATGTGCTGCCAATGGCGTCGAAAGCGTCAAACTTCGCCCGCCGACTTCGCTTTCTTCTACCTCTTCGTTTACAACTTCGTGCATCATGTCGTCGTCGTTCTTGCCTCTTGTTGACGTTTCTCTTCAAGCAGGACGACTGAGAGTTACAGAGAACGATTCTGATGGTTTCAACGGTAGACAGTACGCACCCCCTCGCTTCGAGACCTCCCTTCCTCCTCGTGTACTGTATTCACACGCTTATTACAAGTATACGTCACACACACAACCAAATCGTGCGACATCTACGTCTTCACAAATCATGCAACCATAGTGCTCGTACTCGTCCGGTACGTACGACTATGCTCATACGTTTTTCATAATCCACATTCGTCGTGAAAATTCGCCGCTCACACGACAGGTGTATCGTGTCCGGCGATTTCGTCTCATTGTATGTCTGTTTTCCTAATCCCCTTAGGGTTAGTGATGGTTAGATAATAGTATATGAGACATAATATACCGCACTAAGACATATATATCATGCGGTGACAACATATACCTAGAATATACATTGATTTTCTGTCATTTGACTGATACATTGATGTGGTAGAGGTAGATGGTAATGCCCGTGATATTTCCTACATGGGATGAGTAAGACATGTAAGATATTGATCTGCATGTAACAGCCAGTGTTCTTGAATTCTCTACCCATATGATTCCTTGACTACAGGTATGGAGTAAGGGACGGGGACGGGGACGGGGACGGGGACGTGGTTGGAATGAGAAGAGCAGTGATCTTGGCTTCTAATACAGTGAACTACTAATATAAATATCAAACCTGAAATATAGTCAGTATATGATTTATATGATGAGAATGAAGACTGGGACGGGAATGGGAATGGGAATGGGAACAGGGACGGGGACGGGGACGGGAGGGGACAGGGACGGGGACGGGGACGGGGACGGGGACGGGGACGGGGACAGTGGTTGGAATGAGAAGAGCAATGATATTGGCTTCTAATACAGTGAACTACTAATATAAATATCAAACCTGAAATACAGCCAGTATATGATTTATATGATGAGAATGAAGACTGGGACGGGAATGGGAATGGGAATGGGAACAGGGACGGGGACGGGAATGGGGACAGGAACAGGCCAGGGACAGGGACAGGATTAGAGTAGCTTCATGCACAGAAGACTGAAATAACAACATCAAGCAAGAGATACAAATCTGCACATTTAATCAAAATATCCTTTCACTGTGTTTTATATATGTTCACTGTGGAATTCTGTATTTTCACCGCAACATTTTGTAGTTTCACCACAGCAAGCTATAACTACTTCTGGTATGGGTTGGGATTTGCATTCCCACGATGATAATGATGATGTGCCATTGTACCGCACCTCATCGTTGTCTTAGCCACTTTTTGCTGCCCTTGTCTCACTTGACGACGATGGGACAACCGTGATGGTGTGGTTTTTGTGTCGTTGTCGTCGCCCTCATTGCATTCACCTTCACCTCACCTCACTGCACCATTGTCACCCTTGTCAACCTTGCTTTCGCATTGTGTCTCATCACTCTTCCCACCCTGTCCTCATCTCACCCAATGATTTCGACGTGACAACTGCGATGGCATAGTTATAGCCTTGCCGTCGTCATCGTGCTTGCCTGGCTCCTCCCTCACCATCATCCTCATCTCGCTCAACAACAGCGACGATGACGACACGCACAAATATTGCGTCCTCACATGGCCCCTCCCTGGCCCCTCTCTCACCACCCTCGTCGCCCTTGCCTTGCCTTGCCCTCTGCCCCCATCTTGCATGACGATGACAATGATGATGTGGCAAGCGCACTATCGTGGTTATCGCGTCGTCATCATCTTTGTCGTCCCTTTGGCCACACCTCCCTCGCCCTCGTCACCTTTGCCTCTGCCTCACCCTCACCCACCCTCTCTGCACTTGTCTCATCGTCAGACAACAACAATGTGATTGCTGCAATAGCATGCTTCTCATGTCATTATCATTGTTGCTGTTGCCTTCACCTCGCTTGGGAACTGCAAGGCGATGAAGGTGAGGGTGAGGTTGGCAAGGGCGAGGAGGGCACAGTGAGGCGAGGCAATATGGCGTAACACATGCACAAAAATTCCCCACCACATTCCACACAGCACACACCATCCAATGTTCAGTACATTCACCTTGTAGTACACTGCGTTCCTCGTTGCGTGTGCCGTGCTCTCACTTCTTCATGTTCTATGTACAGTGCACCGCAGTCGATCATTAGGTTACAAAACATTGTATGCACTATCGTCATACATTAAAGGAGGATCGTTTGTTGAAATGTGGGACTGAGTGTAGGTTGCATAGCTATGGAGTGGAGTATGTCTGTAGTACAAGAGTGAGTTAAATAATGACTACAACACCATTGAATGCTGTCAGTTCCCTGTATCGAGTGCAAAATCATCCAGGGTTAATCCCACCTCGTAAAAATTAACATTCCTCTTCGAGATCTACATCAACCCCAAGCTTCGAATTTGGCCCTTGACACACTGTCCCTCCAACTGATTGGGGAGCTGTGAATCGTTGGATTGATGCAGAACACGAACTAGCACTGAGCATCCAATATAATTTCGAAAGGTTTATCCAGGGCGGCTTCCTCCAGATGATTACATGGATCCGTACAATCAAACAACTTCTCAAGCACACGTCCCCCTCGTATCCAACACATCTCTGTTCCACCAAGGGGATCTCTACGACTCGGCAGCTATTACTGACTGAATGAAAGGATAGCGATACGAATACCGCAAACAAGCCTGGCTTTTCTACCAGAACTGGGTATGCAAAGATGGGCACGAACTCGAGCGTCGAACACCTTTCACAGCTTTCACTATGCATGGACCGTTTGTTTGAATATTACCCAGAATTGCTCGATAATCCATATGCAACCAAGATTGAAGTGTCGCAAATGATATGTCGCAAGCCCTTTTTCTATCATGCTCACAAGCGACCGTTCTATTTCTCCTTTTATTCCTTCTATCCTTTTGCTCCCCTTGCCCATCCCAGCCCCGCATGTGGTTGTTTTCCACACACCCATGCTGCTGCGGTCTCATCCAGGACACGGGTTTTATGTTTGGCCTCGTCATGCCCAAACATGGAATTTTTTTATTTACATGGCGCGTCGTTAATTCTGTATCGCTTTCCCTTCCACACGCACTTGGCTCTCACACCTACCACGGCTCTTCTGTAGAACATCTGTGATGTCGGGATCCCATGCACCCTTGCATGTGTATTCTCAGTTTCCCCCAGGCGGTCACCCTCCGTGCAGTATACTTTGGACACCACAGACATTCCAGGCGTTCGATGATACCTACGACACAGCTTCGACCTGAGTCGCCATGCTGCTGGTACGATGATGTAAGTAGCCCTGTTTTTTTTTGCTCCTAGTGAATGGGTCTCTATGACGGTAAATTCGTACATTTAATCCGTCGCATATTTTCGGACCGTCATCGCAGTTTCTCGCTACTCGCCGCATTTTTTCACTTTCTCGCCGCGTTTTTCTTTCCTTGCCACGCTTTTTTTCGCTCCCACAGTGCTTTGTACTATTAATTAAGTGGTACGAGCTGTAGCATAAGTGTGAAATGTAAGTAAGACTGATCCCGCAGCAGGATCAATCAATCATCACATGTATAGTACGGGCCAGACTTTTACTACCCACACCAAACCCGCTACCCACAGCCACGGGTACTGATACCCGTGGTACTATACTGCATCGCGTTGGCGCCGATATCGACGCGTCATTGTGAACGTTGCATTGGTGTCGGCGTTGTCGTTGTACAGTGGAGGATGTGGCATGGGGATGGGCACAGTGTCGACATGGCACCGTTGCCGTGCTATTGTTGTTGCGGCGCTGCAATGCATCGAGTGGGAGTGGGAGGCCGGAGGGGTGGTGGAGGCAAGGCCATGGCGTCGTCGTCGTTGTGCGCATCGCAACATGTTGAATGAGAGGTGGTGGTGGTTGGTGGTACGGGCATGGCCGCATCGTTGCGCATGTCGCAATGTGTCAAATGGGAGGTGGTGGCGTTGTCAAAGGCACGGCGTCGACGTAGCATCGTTGTCATCGTGCACATTGCAACGTGTCGGACATCTTGTCCCCACCCCTCATGCTGGGTTATTGGACAACACATCATCATCGTCGTGGTTGGGTTAGGGCACTGGGTCGTCATCGACCTCATCCTCTATAGTAGGTGTGCGGTTGCGCACTCCTCCTCATCGCCGTGGTGTTGTTGATGGTGCAGGGCCATCGACAACATCGCATCGTCACCGTCGTGACCGGTGACCGGTGACCCCCAGCCGTACGGTGGTGGTGTCATTGATGGTGTCATTGCCGTCGTCTCCAGGCGGTGTGACCACGGTCGTGCATACGACGACGACGACATCATGTCAGTTGTAAAGGTCACAAGTGCGAGAGTGAAAAAAAGAGCGGCAGGGAATGAAAAACGCGGTGAGAAGTGAAGAAAAATGCGGTGAGTGGTGAGAAACGCGCCGAGAGTCCAAAAATTTGTGACCGGATTAAATGTGCAAATTTACCGCCATAGGTCTCGAGCTTCGCTGACGCGTCAACAAGGGCTCCTAGTATTTGGGATCACAGCTCATCCAGACCATCCACAGATCAGGGCAGCTTCAGGCCAGAAATCTTTCGGTTTCACCCAAGCCTCACATCATTGCACATGGCATTTATCTGCCGCTGTACCTAGTTCCGTAGTACAGTTACTACCTACTCCTTACCTTTGAATGCACAAGCATTGCGCTAACTACATTCAGTATCACATTCAATGAACAAACGATCCTCCTTCACTGACAACGGTGCACACATTTTGTTTTGTAACTAATGATTGACTGCGGTGTACATAGAACACGATGAAGTGACAACGCAGCACGCGCACTGCGCAACATGGAATGTGGTGTGCCACAGTGTACATGTACTAAATGTTGGACAGCGCAAGGTGCGCGGAATGCGGTGGGAATTTTTGGTGCATCTGTAACACCATAAGGCAAAGGTGAATGTGATGAGGGCGACAACAACGGTGCAAAAACCACACCATTGTGGCTGTCACATCATCATCAAGCAAGACAAGGGCAGCAAAAAGTGGCTAAGACAACGGTGGCGCGCGGTTCAATGGCACGTCATCGTTATCATCACGGGTACACAAATCCCAACCCATACCAGATGTAGTCGTAGCTTGCCAATTTAAATGTCCATGGTGAAAGTACAAAAGGTTGCAGTGAAAATACAAATTCCGCAGTGAACAAATATAAAATGTGGTGAAATGATATTTGATTAAATGTGCAGATTTGACGCCATACATTCAAACTCCTTGTAGATGGTTGTGTAGTGAATGGAGATGAATCAATTGTTTTCGACAAAGAAAAGAAGTTTGTCAAGGAAGTAATCAGGGTTGGTATGAACAAGGCTGAGGATGTAGTCGATATATTCATGATCAAGGATACAAGGCCGACCGCGAGCATGCCAAGCATGATTGACAATAGCTCCGGTCTTCTTCCAAAGTTTGAGAATACGATAGAACATGCATGCTAAGAAGTCACAGCATTCCAGGATGTCTTGAAGGTGAAGGAATCCATGTCCGTGAAGCCTGATGACAGCCAGTTTCATGTATCGACTGATGCTGCAATTGGGGATGCTGCAGATCTAGTGATAAGGACTGTCGACGGTACTAGGTACAGATTTTGCAATCATACTGGCACGCGCTGCGACTGCCATTATCTACAAAAATGGCTGTAATATGGATTAGTGCGAGATGAAGCAAACAGTCTACAGTCACTAGTGTTACTCTATATTATCTATCGCAGGATGGACAGGTCCTCAAATCAGTATCATTTAGACAGCCTGCAAAAGTCGAATTAAAGCTAATGAGGCACAATAGGCCCTTCTATGGCACAATAATGGAGGCTATGGTAAAAGAAGCTATATATGAACATAGAGGAATGTAGGTTGAACAGCAAACAGATCAGAAAGAGAAGCGAAATCCTTTCTTTTCTTGCCTCTTGCAGAACCAAAGAAACACCTCAAGACAATTATGATACTTGCCTGTATTATGATCCTCAGTTGTCGCCCATGCAGTAAACTCCTCCGCTGTAGTAATATGAAAGCCGCATGCAACTGCTGCGAGCATTTCAGGACGAAGTCGGGGGCTTCCCCACAGAGCGAATGTTGCCCTGTATATAAAGTGAGGAAACGGACACGGTGTAGGCCTTCCAGCACCATGTTTGGCATGGCACATTGGCTCTTCTCCATTCCTCCTTTTGTCTTGAGGCATTCCGCAGGTAAAGCAGTAGGTGTAATTCCTGAACCTAAATGCCCCCCTGAATACCTTGTATTGGTCTTCATTCGACATAAGGCTGCAATCTCGGAAATGTTCTGGATGGAGAACTCCCTCGAGTACGAAATGGTATGGACACATGCCTTTCAGAGTAGGCATGTATCTGTTCAGTTCAGCAGTTTTCCGCAAGCGGGAACTCTTCGCATCCATAACCCCATCCACTCGAAGATTCGGAAAGGGAATGTTTGGTAATGAGGCGCTTGGGAGACAAGGTATCACAGATTGGACGTTCTCAAATTGCGGCTGGGATATCGTCTGTGTTCACGATTTAGCTTTGTTGAGAGACCCTGTATTTCCGAAAGAGACTCACTTTCTTCATGGAGCTCTTTGCAGTTTTCCCGCAGACATTCTCTAGCACGTTGGCAGCCATGTGGATGTCTTCAGTGATCTCCATGTCATACATATCACTGCTCTGTGATAGGCTAATCGAATTTCGGACTACATCCTGCATATGAATGGTCAACAGTTGCTGAGCACAAGTCGAAACAGATTAATTACCCTCGCAGTCACTATGTGTGAGCTTCCAGCAGCCGAATTTCGGACAAGATCCTGCATGTGAACGGTCAACAGTTGCTGAGCACAAGTCGAAACAGATCAATTACCATCGCAGTCACTATGCGTGAGCTTCCAGCAGCTCCACTATCCCGGTTGTCCAGAGAAATCTTCACTGTAGGCTGTGCAACCGATTTCAAGGCAAATTGATGCATGTCGTCATCAGGATTGCATATATCGCATGGTAATTGCCCGTGAATATCCTGGCACGTTTGTGCAAGGTCCTCTCCATCCATATGGCGCATCAGTTGGTATACCTTACATTCCTTCTTGTGCACGACGTCGCGAAGCTCTTTCTGAAAGTTTATGTCGTTCCTCTTCTTGAACGAAATCCCTGGCCTCTCCTTTGTTGCAAAGAACACATGCGATCGCCGTCCATCTCTCCCTGCACGGCCGATCATTTGAACGTTGGTGAGCAGGCTGTAGTCAGGCTCAGAAATCACCACGAAGCGGACATTCTTTCTGTCAACTCCGGCTGCAAATGCAGATGTGCAGGCCATAACCATGACTTCTCCGCGGTCCCATCGATTCAAGTTGTATCCCTTGGTGCTCCCAGTTGTAGGTAACTGACTGTGGAAGGCTGCACTGCCAGGAAATTTATTTGCGAATGCCTCGACCAGCAGACACGAGTGAAAGAAGACGAGCATTCTTTCATCAGGGGAGAGCTTGTTGCGTAATGCGAACACGAGCAGATGTAATGCGTTTTCGGCCGCCATAGGATTCAGATAAATGGTATGGAGACCTATTTCCAACCGGTTGGTCGGCGACCGAATGATTGCGGTAGTTTGCTTGGGCAAGGAATAGCACAGCAAATACTTGTCCTCAAGGGTGGGAGGCGCTGTGGCTGAGAGGAGAATGATTGGGATTCTCATCGTAGCTGCCCAGTCAGAGAGTGTCTTCCAGGCTTCCTTACGACTTGGGGGACAGCCGAGGTGATCATGGTGCTCATCAATAAAGATGTGGGTGAACGACGTCGAATTGCCGCTCCCAGCCAACATGCTAAAAAAACATTGCTCAGCTTTGTATAGCAGTCACTTCTCGAACGACTTACTCTCGAAACCTTTCTGATGATAAGTGTTCGACCTGAACGAAAATTAACTGCACATCAGGCGGCACAACACTCGTGCGAGAGTAGTTTATTGCCCTCAGCCCCGCAACCTCAGCATTGCTTGCCTGCTCATCGAGCAACACTGTGAAGGGACAAACCACGATCGCCTTGAAACCTGGATCTTTTAGAAGAGGCGGAATCAGCCATAGCATACTCTTGCCTCCTCCGGTGCGCAGGGTAAGCATGAAATCCTGTCTTTGCTCCATGACCATCATGATTCCGAGCATCTGTGCAGCGCTCTTCTCCTTTGTGTTCGAATCGTTGAAAAACACCTGCATGGCCGCGCGAACGTCATCACGTATGGCGACTTGTCTCGCATCAGTTGGAGTCAGGAACATATTTTTCCTGAACAGCGGCTCATCTTCTGAAAAAATTGTAGATTGCGTCGGCGGGTTACTGTCAGGGAGCGGGGAATCGGGAACAATGAAACCACCAAGAGAATCGCGCTCGTCTTCATCGCCACTATCCATAGTCTGGTCGTCCACTGGAGCCGTCACTCGACCTACACTGCGGGAAAATGTTCCACGCTGTCGAACTCTCTTGGGTGGCTGGTCATCCTCTTGAGATGAAACAACCAGAGTTCCCGTTCGCTTGCGTCGTCTGCCAGGGAGATCGATTCGCCCTGCACTAGACTCTGACAAACCATCCCGAGGAGGTGAATTCAACTCAGTCGGCGTCAGGGAATGTTGAAGATCCTGTTGAAGCTGAAGTTCTGAAGGGGGCGAGTAGGAAGGCTGATCGAATGGGGTCGCCTGTAGACCCATATTCGATGGCCAATTCCCTCCTGAATCATTGCATAGCGCGTGTGATGTGGTACGCGGAGATGGTCTTTGATTCGAAACCATGTTTTGTAGGGGCTGCTGGTCGACGAATTCTAGTAGCCGCTGTATATTCTGTGCCGTCAAACCGACACTTTCTAATTTCTGTGAAACAACATTGCCGATGACGTCGGCGATCTGAGAAACAAGGGCCTTGGAATCGAAAGTCTCCTTTGACTTCTCTTTTTTCCTCGCTTCGCGAACCGGCTGGGGTGGAGGATGCGGGCCCATTCCGAGCAAGCTGGACCATTCCTCAGCAAGCCATCGGAACCGCGTAAGCGTGTTGTTGGACAGCTGAGGAAGAGCGCCATGAACGACGCCATAGTGAGCCACGTCAATTTCTGTACTGTGATCTGCGGCCTCAGCAAGGAGGTCATCCACGCATGGGAATGATTCATTGGGGCCGATAAACTCGTGTCCCAAAGTGACCATGCCTTGACGAAAATCGCTAACTCCCCAAGCGCATCCAAAGGCGATTCTATTACGCTTCTGAATCTCATCATAAAATTGCCTGGGAAGGATCCGCTGCCCCTTGTCGACACACAGATAGCTAGAGTTTTTTGTTGAGTTGAGTTTCATGCTAACCTCCTGAAATGATTGCATGGCTTACGTGCGGTATAACCTGCGAGATTCTTCGCCATACTCTATGCCCGCCAAAATGGCCTGACACTCCCGAAGGCCACTGCCAAGCAATGTCGCCATGATCTCTGTCAGAGGACGCGGCAGAAAGGCTGGAATGCAAGAGTCCTTTCCCTTGGTATTTGATGTCTTGCTGTACCGCACAATCAGCATAGCTTCATTCCCCTGGAATATAAGATTGCGTGCTCGATCCGCATTTGCAAGCTGGTGTTGCAAGAACTGCGTTCCCCTTGTGGACAGATGGCCTGCGACATAGAGAAGATGAACGGCGTTGCTCCACAGGCTATCAGCATCGTCCAAGAACTTTCGAACGGCGCTATGGTCCCAAGCCCATTCCCCAGCAAGAGAAATGCTACCCAGCTTTCGTCGCTCGACTATGCTCAGCAGCAGGCCATCTTTCTTGAGGTTGAACGGCGGTTCTTTCAAGAATGAATAGCCTCGCGTCGAGTTAGTCAAGTCGTCGAGGATAGGGTCTGTAGGCAAGTCTAGCCACACAGTCTCGCCAGTGAGCTGCAAGTATGCTTTCTTTACTGAACTGATCAGATTTTGGATCCCTTCACGGAAGCGGTCAAGATGCAGCGTCTCTTTGCCAATGGTGATCCATTTATAGAATGGGTCGACGAACACCTTTGGGTCCTGTACTTGGTTAAAGGCGATTCCGGATGCAGGCAGTTGCAACTCGGAAATGGCATTGAATATAGTCGCCTCGCCAAGCTTCAAGGCCGCATTATAATGCTTTCCTGCTCGACTATCGACGTTCATGAGCGGCCAATAAAGAATCAGCAAGGAAAGGGCGATGCGCTTACCTGATTGGCGTCTCCATTGGCTCGACTCTATCGTCATGATACAGGACTTCGTAGAGAGTTGTCAGACGACAGAAATACTTCAATTTCGCCAAAATTGGCGTCAGATCGGTCGCACTTATAAAAGAACCATCCTGTCTGAGCGCCATAAGCCAGAGGAAGCGTTCCATCGGATTGCTCCATCGAGGTGAGGTGCAGGTTTCAGGGGAATGAACAAGAGACCAGCAGAACGATTGGTATTGATTCACGATGTCGCCCAGAGTGACGTCAGGCTTGTTCTGAACGTGCTCTTTGAGCATATTGATGAGAAGCCGTAGACTGGCTCGCTGTCTGGGAGAATAGCTGAATTTAAATGTGGGCTCATGTCCCTCTGTGACACGAACGAATGCCCGCATCATGTGGAAGAATAAGGTTGTATAGTGGTTGTCGTCCTCGTCGATCAATTTAAAGTATTTGCGCCTGAATGAATTACATGGTCAGAGAAGCGTCTTTACAAATAGAAGCCAGGGGCCAAAAAGCGACGTACTGGTCTTGTGTGTAATCAGGGCTATTAATGAGAATTTTTGCCACTGTAAAGGACTGGGCACATGCATCGAAGTACAATCTAACAACCCGATGATGCTCCTTCACAACATTTTCCAACAATGGAAAAATGCCCCCAAGCTCGTTATCCTCATGCTTGATCTTGAGCTTTTGTGCCGCCTTTCGCCGTTCATCGTTTTCACGAATCTCCACGGAAAATCTGTCCCAATGTGTGATTCGCAAAAGAGGGAGCCTATCGCGACCTTGGTCCTGAGCAACGACGTTATCTATGGACATTGCAGGAAGGACCTGTGTTCGAAGGTATGAACGCAGGCTGATGTTGGATGAAGGAGTGAGCGTGGGGTCTACTTCAAAGAACTTGTGTCCCAGGCCAAGAAATAGAGTCTGGACTGTCGAAGCACGGTGAAGTGAATCCCGTATGATGCCGCTCCTGCCATGTCCTTCTCTGCCATGTCTTGCCATAACTTGCATGTCTCGAGCACTGTACTGGCAGGTTGCATTGGCGGCGCAGCTGATTCCTGGGACAGGTGCCAATATCTTTTCAACAGGCGGGCCGCCAGCGAAGGGAAGAGTGACATCAGATGGCGATCGAAACACCTCCCATGTGTTGCAAAAGTCGGCCAGAGACTTCTTATCCTCGACGCTCAACTTCGTCGAATGATTGTTCTTGAGATGTCCAATAACCGTTGCCGACGTCAAACCAACGCCACAGGATTCGCAGATGAGGACAAGAAGGGCGGAGTGAAACCACAGACCCAGTCCACGTAGTATAGCATCCTGCTGAAGATAACTGACTCCAGGCTGCAGCCTCACAGGCAGCCTTTCCAATACACCACCGCGGGTTGCTGGCGAGAGCAGTTGTTTAGCACGCTGTAAGCGTGTTATGGATAAACACACCTTCATTTTCTATCTGGGGAGGATGATACCCTACCAATTTCTCTATCAGTTCAAGCCGCCTTGTCTGAGCACTACGGTACTACTCACTGTCACTGGAGACAGACCCATGTGTCTCAACTGACGGGTTATCGATGCGAACAGGGGCCATGCTTTCTGACACTGCCGCGCTTGTGTCCCTGTTCGCCTCATACACTGAGGCTGAATGAGACTTTTATCTCTAATTAGGAATTAGATGCTTACTGCTGGCAGAAACGGAGCGATGTGCAGGCTTCAAAGTGTGCTGCACGCCGCGTGAATTGCATGCAATTGATACGGCCCGCTTCTGGACTGTCTTGGGTGTGCGTACATCAGGGAAAGTATGAGGCGACAGGTCAGAAGCAATGTAGCTTCTCTGAACTACATTTCCTGCACCGCAAACGACTTTATGAGATACAAAGGAAAGCTTGTCACGAATATCTCACCGTCAGCAGGCAAGTCACCCTGTACCTCAGAGAGGGAGGGAGCACTGATAGTCTCCCCACCAAGCTTCACGGCATGCGAAGCGACAAGGTGGTTCTTGATCAATTCGCTGTTCGCATATGTTTTCCCGCAATCGGGGAGAGGGCATGCGAAGCGATTGTCTACCTGGGACACCACATACGCAGTGCCATTGAGAGTGAAAGGCGGTATGGAGGCATGCTTTCTGAAGCGATGGCGACGAAGGTCTGTAGCGTTTGCACATACAGTGTTGCAATGCTCGCATGCGTGGACAGCAATTTTGGACATAGTGAGGAGATAGGTAGAGATAACGACGAGGAGAATGAACTATGAGAGGTTCGTCGGAGAGATGGAGGACATTTCAGTTGCGTATTTATACAAAGACCAGATTTCTACTTGCTGTAGCATACGTGGCGAACCCAGACCCAATTATCTCATTCACCCCCCATGTATGTCAGAAAGCACAGAATAAAAAAAATGCAACAATTGAAAAACCATACCCAGGCGGTGAATGTTCAGAATGCATAGATGTGATTTGGATCGTCGACAGGTCGGCCCGTTTCCGGGATGCCGCACTCGACAGTTTCACAGCATCGGGTTTTCTAAGCGCTCATTGGGCTGCCCAATGGGCAGCTTGATTTGGGTTTAAACGGGGCATATTCTTATTTTGGTAATGCCGACCTGTTTCCACCAATCAGAGTGATTGAATGCAGCGGGCCAAGAGCCAGAGACGTTGTCAAGCGATAACGTTACTCAACCGCTTTGCAGATTGGCAGTTGTTCTGTGATTCGTGAAAGAAAGAATTCAAGTTATATGAAATAACCGGCCTCGTGTACCTTCCATATTAGGAAGTTTCGGTGATCTGCTCCCGATCTTTTTTTTTTCAGTCAGCGGCTAGCCTAGCCGCATCTTTTTTCCTTCAATTTTCCTCTTTTCCACTCTGTGTTGGTACACCGTCATCCCTGAAAGCTGATTCCCCATTCACCTGTTCATCATGTCACACTTCGCCGCGTTTTGGACTGCTTATGACATCCTGACAGCCATGGAGTCGGAAACGATGGTGCCGGATGAATTTGACGGCACCGAGTTCACAGATTCGGTCACGATCCCGGTCGGACGATGTGATGCAGTGACACGTACTGAGGAGGGGAAACCCGCAAAGGTCAAAGTAACTAGGTCTATGCGTAGAGGGAAGAAGAGGGCGGCATTCGCTGGTGGGTTAGAGAAACCAAAGGAGAAGGATGTAGTGAAGAGACATCTCAGAAACATGTTGCAAAAGGGTGCTGTCACTCGTGCTAAGGTCTCTTGCATCGACTTCAAGGCGGCAGATGGCGGATGGATGGGCAGCAGGAAGCGGGACAGCTTCTCCCCCACTGAATCTACGCTCCAAGAAGTTCTGGATCGGGATCCGGAATTTCAGCTCATAGCATGGGATGGTTTGTGAGTTTCGATGCCATGAATACCACTCAGCGCCAATGTTTGATAACTGATATGTTAAGCTCCCCCCATGCCCTCTTGGACTCGCATGGCAACATTGTCGCCGTGTTAGCAGGACGAGCAAACGGCACTTTTGTGGATGTGATTTCCCAAGCTACGGCTGAATTCGACGGGCTTGCTGCTACACTTGCTGCGCAGGGAAACAGCTCGATCGGCCTATCGAAGTCGAAACAGGGGAACAGGGGACGGTTTCATGCTGTTGTGACAGGGGTTTCTTACGGAGGCGGACAAACGGTCTGTATTCTTATTGTAAACAAGATACACACATGCTCATGTCAGACGTTCGCAGAAACCGACACAGAGTGCAATTCCAGCAGTATATCAGCACGCAGATCAGAAACTCAGAGCAAGCGAGGCTATGGGTAGACTGGCTGGATTCCAAGAGCGTGAGCTGCACTTTATGAACATACATGTACATTCTGACACCCCTGTGCAACAGAGCAATTCAGACTTTTCTTTCCAAATATCCACGCGTACTACAAGGAGGAGATGGCCAAGCTTTGGTCCGCATTTCCTTCCCTCCGTCGGCCGTTTGAAAAGTCCGTAATGCCTGCAGCTGCCTTCAACCTTGGTCCCGTCACAGTGTGCTACCCACACCGTGATTCTGCGAATTTATCCTTTGGCATTTGTGCCATCACGTCCCTAGGGCATTTCTCCCCCAAAACCGGGGGCCATCTCGTTCTGGAGGAGCTAAAGGTCGTTGTCGAGTTCCCTGCTGGGTCAACTGTGCTGATTCCGTCTGCCATCATGACGCACTCAAATACTACCATTGCCAAAGGGGAAAGAAGGTATTCGTTTACCCAATATGCAGCCGGGTCACTGTTTTGTTTCATTGAAAACGGGATGCAGTCAGAGCGAGACACAGTCCTTGGGTTGAAGGATGGCGTTGTGGAGATGAGCGAGCACGAAAACGCTCGTAAGACGCGGTGGACGCAGGGGTTAGAGCGGTTCTCACACATATCTGAACTCATGATGTGACAGATGATGCGTATGATGCGTATGTTGCATACAGAGAGCCGTTGTTTCTGTCTATCAGGTGCCACATTTTTTTGTACCGATCTGGCCATCCTCTTCCCATTTGTGATTGTTTATTTGGTGATATTGACGGTGTTATAACTTGTTTGTTGATATTTGTTCTATGTTGATATTTTAAGCGATACATTAAGCGATGCTCTCTCTTCACCATACGTGTCTCTTCAAAGAGAGCTAATCCAAAATGTTGGAGCATGTGTGAGTCATTGTCGCGAGGTTACTCTTCAGGTAATCGCGTGGCTTTACTGCCCGCCCACGCAGTGCAATGCTGCTGGCATATCCCTCTCCTTTATCGAGGGGGGTGCGTGGCACAACACTTGGATCGTCCAAGAACAACGCTGCATTGTCGGCGGCTGTGTCTCTTGAAGTTCGGGCGCTTCGTACCATGCGAGGTCTTGTACACGAGAACAAGGGACAGCGCATTGGTCAGAGGGCCGTCCTTGGCACACTGATACATGCAATCTGTTAACCCTATACATTTTTTTCTTTCCTGGGCACATAGATCGTCCAAGAACGATGCTGCATCGGCAGCGGCTGTGTCTTTGGGTTTTGCAAGAAGTCAGGCACTTCTGACTCGTACGACGCGAGATCTTGCACACGAGAACAAGGGGGAGTGCATTCATTGGAGGGCCGTCCTTGGCACACCGATGCATGCAATCTCTTGTCCTACCGTGGTTCTGTCCCCAAAGCTGTTTTGCGGGAATCTTTTGCACATCCACTTGTATGATGCTGTATATACACATGTACTTTTTCCTTTCCTTTAACTTGGCACATGGGCTGTCCAAGAATGCCACTGCATCGTCGGTGGTTGTGTCCGTGGGTTTTGCAAGAAGTCATGGCTAAGTCTTCTGATTCATATGGCACGGGATATTGTACACGAGAACAAAAGACAATGTGTTTATCAAAGGACCGTCCTTGGCACGCTGACTGCACATGCTATCTTCGTTTATCAGGCAAATTATTTCATTTCTATGTGCTCTTGCGCCTCTATTGCAAGTGTCTCTCCAAAGCAAGTCGACCCGATCATTCAAAGCACTTGTGTGCTATTTTTCTAATTCTGACACCATTGCCGGCCCACGCACGTAATGCTTCAGGGATGCCCCTATCATTCATCCAGGAGGATATTCTTGCCACTGTTTGATCCACGCGCCATCTCAGATCTGTCATTCATCGAGGCGCTAGTGCATTCTCCTCCTAGGTGAACCTCTTGCTCATTTATGGATACGCAGTCGTTTTAGATCTACACATGTGAGATGTGGTGCTAGATTTAGAATACGGGGTGGCCGACCTGTATTCAAATCCCAACTCCAACGCGGCAAAAACGGCAGGTCAGAGGCGTACACTAGGGTCTGTCGCTACGTACGAATCATAGTCAAGTGTACGCTGCCGTATATAGGAAATATTCACACTCAGAGGGTAGCTGCGCATGACCAATCTGCCAAGCTGGTGCGGCATCCAGTAGCCGAGCTGATATGATCACAGAAACAGGAACAAACAAGTAGATAAAGCAGCTGCGACACAGTCAGTCTTTTAGGCAATGACTCCCATCAAAGCAATTCGTGAAACCCCCATCGTCGACTTCCGTATCCCTCGAGTATCGCATACCATGCCCATAAGGGATTGGGTCGCTCACGAACCCAACTTTCTCTGGTATGGGGTTCCCATTAGCAGGGAATACGAACACCCGACTGGCGGAACGTACTATCGGTATAGTGTGCCTGTGATGCAAATCATTGCGGGAGAAGTGAGGCCCGCCGGGTATGTTCCTTTGCCTCGCAGTTATTACTGCCCATGGATGCAACTTTCCTATACGGTCGTCTACTGGCTACATTTGTGGCGCAAGTGGCGAGAGGAGCTGGGAAAGCCGCTTCGTATGCTGGATCAACCGCAAACGTTCGTCCAAGATTGCATCAATAAGACAGGCAACAAGCTTCTGCATTATCTCGTCATTCGCCGCATGGTTATCGAAGAATTGCTCCACCACACGATGTCCAAGGACAGCATAGATTGCCTTCGTATATTCGATGAGTACATCATCCGTGACCGGTTTGATTGGCTCTCGGAGGAATATGAGGATATCCCCGACTGGGACAAACACTATCTCGCTGCCGACCCAGTCCACCCAAACAACACCCCCATTTTTCGCAAGTATTCCGTAATGCTGAATAGCCATTAGCGTATTCATCGTCATAACCAGGCTTGGACAGGCCTCGCAACGACAAAGTTAGACCGGCCGTTATCATTCCCCCGGAGATGATTGTGCCCGAATGGCGCCCTGGGCAGAGGTGGATGTACGGAAGCATCGACCATTATGATTTCCAGGAGAAATTTGATCAACTGTTCCCGCAACTCGTCAATTTCGCGAATGATCCTGAACTTCGTGAGGATCTCGAGGAAACATCCTGGGATCCAAACGCAGCACATGCGGTCCCATGCTGGCATGAATTCCATGAGCCGATCCTCCGCTTCTTGAACAACGACACCGAACTTGCTTGGCATGGCCCTTCGACGTGAGTTCTTCACTGGATACGCAGCATATCTCATTCATATTTTTCCAGAAACAGACGCCCCCACATTCAGATTCGCAAGCAACCCGACCAGGAGGAGTCTGGATCTGGCTCACCGGGTGATAGCACCGACGAGCAAGAAGAAGAAGGAGAAGTGGGGGAGCCTTCGCCCGTTGAAGAAAAATCACGGTTTGCCATGCAATTTGTGAACATGCACGCCGTCCAACCTTTGTTTCATTTCTGACAGACCAGCAAAAAAGTCCAAGTTCAAAAAGTCGAGGAAGCAGAATGAACATGGAGCCTCTCGAACGAAAGGTAAGTCTAAGGGTGGGGAGAAGGTACGTGGGTCATGGTCAGTGGATTTCATCGTCGCAATCGTACACGCCGCTCACCATAACAGGGATTCAACCGCCGTGGCAGCGAACAGCGCACCACAGCAGAAAGCACATGCCTCTCGCCTAATTGCGTACGTGTTCGGGGATGAAGCGCATACGGTGTGTACTGATCGCAAAATCCGCAATGCTCAGAGTCAACCCATCCTCGGTCGGCGGTGCATCCACCAAGGCCATCGGGAAACCGAACGATAAGCCTGGTGATGCTGCGTGCGTTGATATCGACGCCAATGGCCAATACTAACGGCTGACTACCAGATCTCTTCCCCATCCCGTCAAAGGGGTCGTGCGAAATAAGCACACTGAAGATATCTTGAAGGCTTTCACCTCTTCCGGGGGTTTGTCTCTTCACGAAGTGCATCAACAGCTGGAACAGCTGCTGGGCAAAGACTATAATGCAGGGGCGTGGGGAAAGCTTCTAACCTGCATTGACAGTGAGCCAGGCGAAGAGCCAGAGATGACGGTCGATGAAGCCTTCGAACGTTTCGCAGCGATCGCGCTGCAGACGACCACAGCTGCGGCCTCATTGTCCGATTTTCGGCGGGAGAGACTCCAGAGAAGGCTGATGTAGCTATGGACAGCGGACCTTTTGTCGTTTCTCATGTATTCGCTTTATTCGCAATAAAGTCGACGGTCTGTATTCGCCTCCGGACGTGGGCGAATTGATCAAATCAGACGTGCATGATACTTCAAACATATTATGTACTCGCGATCGGAATGCCCAGGCTGCAACGTAGGAACGAAATCCATTTTACACTGCCCTTCCCTTCCCTTTGTCCATTTTCTCCTTCTCATCGCCCGGTTTCCTTTTACCCTTCTCATCCGCGCTCTTCTTCCTCTCTTCTGCATCGCGGGTAAGAGCAACGAAGATGCCTTGCAGCTTCAATGATGCGGGATAATCGTGCCAGTAAACGTCCGGGACGATGCCGTTGAGCCTGTGGACCAAATCCTTGACGTCGCTCAACTTCACAATGCGTGACTTCCACTTGCATATTCGGCATTGCATTTCGGCGCCGCCGTGCTTGTCCCATATCGTGAAGTCGTATGGGGTCGGCTGGCATCCTGCGGTTCCGCACACAGTGAATTCGACGCCCCACAAGCGCAGCGGTGGAGTGTGCAGGCCGATATGCCTGGCTTCTACGGCGCCACCCCTCTCTCTAAATATCACGATGACGCTATTCCGATAAAGAAGGTTGACGTCCTGTCCGACGACCCTTGATATTGATTCCCAGATGTGCGTTTTCTTTTCCAACGCTATGGCCTCGATTACGTTCGACATGACGCTCTTGACTTGGCCTGAGATCGTAGAAGATCCTGCAAAGCCGAACACGAAATCGAATTCGTCCCTTTTGGCTCCCCGAATGAGTGACTACGAGCGACTAGTCCAGTTGTTCACTCACCTTTCCACCATGTCGCGTAAATCATCAAAGGATGAGCGGTATCTCATCGTGGGCGCACATGTCGCGACGAAGAGTCCACGCCAACCCCCCCTGCTACAAGGCGAGTCGCAATACCACTCGGATGCGTTGGGCTCCGGGAATTGTCGCGCGCGATCCGCCGTCTTCCTCGCCAGCGTGGCAAGTCTCTGTCCGCAGAATTTGCTGACGATTTCACTTACGTATGCTGTATCGATGCTCTTCGCGGTCCAGGCGTATTGTAACTGCCCAGTTATCTTATCTGCATGCGAATCGACGACGACCATGAGGTTAGGGGGGATGTTCGAGTTCAGCGAACGCTCCATTAGCAAGCACGCCTCATCTAGCTTTTGCGCGGCTGCTTTCAGCGGGGTGGGGCTGCGCTTCATCTTCAAGTCAAGCATACATAGCTGTTCCAAACATAATTGGTATCTTCCGGCTCGAAAGCAATAACTACTCACGTTCTCAGGTTGCGCCAAATAATGATGGCTAAGGTCGATCTTTAACGTATCGCCGACCAGCGTTTCGAAGGCACCCGTCAACGCCATGTTGACGAATACGAGAGGCCAGGTAATTTTGGCCGAATTTCTCCCGCCATAGCCGTCGAATCCGTACTGAAAAGCATGCGTGAGTGAAACGCCATTCATTCTAAAGCGTACAGAGGCACTTACCGGAAGCCCTGTAGTAGTAGGCTCCTTTAGTCGCCGACAGTGCCGTGCCTCGCAAATAAGGCACCGAAATGTCTTGTCTGGGCTAACAGTGCCGAAATATATGCACCCAGTTGCATATTGTTCAATCTGCTGGCACATATATGCACCGCAGTCCACGCAAATTTGAAAGGCGCCCCGAATTATATCGCTGCAGAAGCAGCAATACTCCTTTTTTACTATAATCGGAGCCAGAGCGTCTTCTATAAACTGGGTTGATTTTATTTGTATGAAGGTACTTTGCACCACGTACCGTCCACATCCATCGGGGCTGGGTTAGTGTGTGTGGGCTGAGTTTTTAGACGAGGCGGAATGCAAATCTTAATAGAGCTCGACGAACTAGAGGACATGGTGGTTCTTAGATGGTCGAGATTAATGCAATTGCTGCTTTTTATACAACAAAGTCACGTGCCCCCCACATTAGCATCGTGTGGACCATGCATCGGGACACATGGGTCCCTTATTTCCAATTCGAGCGCATTCGCTTCTTTTGTTCGCCTGGTCTGGTGAAAGGTTGGACTTCCATCCCTGCGCACCTTAGAGAACTTGCGTAAATTGCGAGATACTGGGTCTACAGTGGTGCTGGTGAGAAGAGTCTGCAGCGTGCCTGAGACTCACCCTACCTCCACGAGCAGCCATGATGAGGACATTCAGGGCACAGTAGTCTCTGGGAATCGACATACCCGGGATACACATCCTGTGCAAATGAGGTTAGATCTGCGATTGAGCCTGCAGTATCATTGTTCAGGCTTTCCTTAAATCTCGACGTCTTCTCTGGCATTGGATCTCGCTCATCGTCCCCAGACCTCACGATGCAATTATTTTTTTGCTCGCAGTAAGCAGTCATCCGAATGGCCACAGTGTGTGCGTGACCCAGGTGGCTTACGCCCCAAGGCCGATCGTCGCACGGTGGCTCTGATGAACTAATTGGCCGTACTGCACGGAAATTGGCAGACAAGTTATTGACGTAGTACTAGCTTCCTAATGACAGCTACAGAAATGTTCATGGGTCGATAAAATCGCGTGGCGTATTGCGACATTCTACAGTGAGACCATAGCCCGGCGTGAAATCACAGTTCTACCTGCAGCGAAGACTCTTCTTTCCTGACTCACATGATGCACCACTGTAGTGTTTTGATTTTATTACTTTACTTTACTTTTTCGATGCCCGTCTGTCTATTCATTCGTGCGATGGCGTCCCTTTTTCGCTACCGCGACAATCAACGGAAGCAATGTAATATAAAAAGTTTCATTGTCCCAGGGATGGACAACTGATTGACAGCACGTTTTGCTGTGATATCTGCAGATTGTACGGCCGTATGTTCCGGGAATTCGGATTTGCATGGAAGCAAACGCATACGGCGTATATAGCGTTGGCGGCATGTCCAAGTGAGCTGGATTCGCTCGTCCGCGACTCATGCCCCAAAAAGGTTGCGCGACGCGTGTATTGAATCGCGTCGCTCAAAGATGACCAATGGGCCACGGCCTGTCCGTCATTTAATATTGGTGGCATGTCCAAGAAGTTGGATTCGCTCATCAGCGACTCATGCCCCAAAACGGTTGCGCGACGCGTCTATTCGCGTCGCGTCTATTCGCGTCGCATGGATATTTTAGGTTATGACCACGGCATTAGTAAGTTATGAAGGCCTTGGCGATGAACAGAGGGAAGCCAGGACGAACCCTGAATGACGCACCTGAAATGCCACCGATCCCCCTTGTACAACGAGAGGAATCTCCCAACAGCGTTGCACTGTTGGGCGGGCATGTAATCAATGCCTTGAGTTGCTGTGAGGCAACCACAAGGACATGACGCGCGCACGCTCCAAGGAATCGGATTCACTCTCTTTTGAGAGACGCGCGTGGTCAAGAAGAGACATTAGCCGAGACGCGTCGCTTAATATCTTCAACATGGGCCAAATACCCACAAATATATTATATAATCATGAAATTCTCACGTTATTGTCTGGTAGATAGACCTGCACTGCACTATAATCTAATCATCAGGGAGCAAATTCAAAATACGTCGCTCGGTATCTCCCATCGCCTACCATGTGATGAGCTCATAATTGAGTGATGCATAACCCTCGAAATTGTGTCCGTAATAATCTCCGTCGACAGTATGAACGAACGCGAGATGAAGCCGACTGCCAAAGTGATCCTCCCACAAGTGCACATCCCACACTTCCATAGACCTGTTATTGTCCAGCGGGGATGATGCAACCTCTGTGGACGGTTGGCTAATCTAATCAGATCACCATTGACCTTCAAATAGGGAAACATTTGAGGCGAGTTGTGTTTGGGAAGGACACGTATGTTCCCTGTGTGTGAGCGCATCTTGGACACAGTGCCATCCTTTCTGTACTCGATGATGGACCGAGCTTGCTGTACCGTCTCGGTGGGCAGGACAGGTTCTGCGCGGTGAAGGTTAGATGCTGACGTGATGTTGGAAAAGGAGGGGGTGTCTTCAACACTCGACAGTCAATCTGTGATCGCTAGATATGCAAAGCGCGATGACTATGTGGCCGCTTGTCGACAACACGCCCTTATGAGTTTCTTCATAAAGCGATCAAGCTCGAGTAATTCGGTCGCGAAGGCGACTGTTATTGCATAGTTTAATATACAAAAGACACAGGTCCCACGATGAATACGCAGTTCGATCTTTGTGCTTAAGAAACGTCGACATCTCAGACAACAGCGAGCATGGGAGATTCTGGCCTGGACGCTTGGAAGGTGCGCGTGCGCATTTACTGTAAAGAGGATTCAAGTACACAAATGCATATGGCGATTCAGCATAAACAACATTATGTATGTATGGCGTAGCTAAATAAGTATCCCTACATACGATTGGCATAATTGGCACGAAACTCTACCCGCGCTGTTTCATGCAAGTTCGAGGTGGAAGCCTCGGGTTGACCGGCCGATGGTTCTTCGACGGCCGTCGTTGGGCAATCAATATCCATGCCCCTATCCCGTGCACTGTTAGAAGCGGGACTGGCAACTAAAGTTACGCTCACTTTTCCTCTGGACCCCCTTTTGCGCTGGATGGCCTTTCTGCGCCTTCACGTGGCTCTCCTTGTTGAGGCTCCATGCCCAGCTCAATATTCTCGTCTCCGTCTGCGCCTGCATCTCCGTCTGCGTCTGCATCTCCGTCTGCGTCTCCGTCTGTATCTCCGTCTGCGTCTGCGTCTGTGACTGCGTCCGAGTTATTTGCGCTCTCAGTCTCTTCTTCGCCGGGTGTGCATGATGGCCGCCGGATCATATTGACTGAAAATCTGTCGAAAATCGGAGGAGTGAGTGTTTGCGCCCCCATGTCGTAAATATCACTTACGTCCCCCCTCCCGACCAACGAAGATCCTGTGATTCAGTAAGGAATCTTATCCCCGGCTCTTGATGCTCATTCCATAACGGCATTGGGCCCGCCGCAGTCGGGTCGTAGGATGTCTCTTCCAACTCAGCACGAAGGTCTTCGTCGTTCGCAAAGTCGACCAGTACCTTAAACGTCATGTTGAAACGTTCTTCGAACGGGTAATGGTTCGGATCCCCGAACCTCCACCGCAGCCCCTTCCTACGTTTAGGGACAACCATTTCCTTCGGAATGATGACCTTCGGCCGAACTTGGTCATTTGAAGGCCGATTGAGACCTACAGTGCGATCGGTCAAGTGATCAGACCACAATGGGGTGAAACAGCTTACTGAAAAGCGAGGCATTGAATTTATCGACGGGATCTGCGGCCAGGAGGTACTTCTCACTATGCGAGATGTCCCCTATAGCCTCGGAGAGCCAGTCGAAGCGATCGCGAATGATGTACTCGTCGAAAGCTTGTAGACTATCTTTTTCGTCCCGTTGGGGCTTGTGTGACAGAAGTTCTTCGACGATCGTCCTCCGGATTACCATATATTGAAGTAGTTTATTCCCCGTTTTGTTGATCGAATCTTGTACGAACGAGGCCGGCTGGTCGGGAAACCTAAGAGGCTGGGCAAGTTCCGTTCGCCATCTTTTCCAGTGGGACAGCCAGTATGAGATGGTGTAGCAGAGCTGCTCCCACGAGTGGCGGTACCGCGACGGCAGGGGAATGAATCCGATGATTTGTGGGTCGTGGACAGTTCGGACTGGGATGTGGCACCGCCGATACATGCCGCCTGCTTCGTGTAAGTAGTTGCTGCGTTTTGGGTGGAGAAAAATGATCGAGCGGGGTTCGTAACCGTCCCACTCTTCTGTGGACATCGTTTGCGAAGCAGATGGAATACGAAACCGGGTGATCTGGGATGGGCGGCACTGGATAGCTCTCGGCATTTTTTGACAAGGTTTTACTGGCAAAGCGGCCGCACTATATACATTTTTCACGTGTGTTTGCCCTTGTTGACCACTGGCCGCTCGCGTATTCCTTGATGGTCAATAGAGGGCCCACCACGAGAGAACAATAAAATATGGATGGCTATGCATACTTCGCGCATCCAAAGCATGCCTCAATAACGGCAATTCTTGATGCAGGGCGATCTGTGGCGATATAACTGACGTGCACTCAGCGAACATCGACCCCAGTGTTGGTAATGCACGGCGCAAGGATGGTTTATTTGATCGTAATCTAATCCACCACAAAGTACTAAAAGCGAGGCAATACAGAAGGTAGTTCGTTCAGCAGATGATTCACAGATACGAGCATTTAAAAGCGACGTACTACTGCCAGCCTGGGTCCTTTCTAAAAACAACTGCAACAACGGCGAACAGGCGGATGTGTGCTAAAATACTGAGTGTGAATGCGTGGCTGTTTGCTGGGGGGAGCTTTCGCTGCATCCAGGAAGGCCAACCGGAGGATTTCACCCTCAGAGTGAACCATGCACTCTGTGATTTGTGGGCATGCTGAGTACCAACACGCAGAAAAATGGAATCCGAGGGAGGACAAAATGCGCCAACGTGCAAGACAGCGTCCATGCCGACTGCAGATTCGCAACGCGGCTGGATCAAGCTTAGGCGAAACGTTGACTTGAGGGCGCATAAGTAACAAACTTGCGCTTGCGTGTAGCAGCAGAACCAACGGCTTTGGAGAGAATCTCCACCCACGACAAACCCTTCTGCAGCGTCGCTATCTACCGCTTCCCCTTCACCGCCCAATTGGCGCCGGTATCTGCCCCCACTCCGACCCCATCAGCGGCCTACATGACTCCTCCTGCGACCCCCGGCATTCCGTCGCCGTCATACTCGGCCTCGGCGTCCCCAGCGTCGTCCGCCTCTCCCAACTCCACCAGGCATCGAAGATTATACCGCAAGAGCTGCCTCCGCTTCGTCGCCTGCGAGTCTCTCTCGAGCAGAAGCTACTCCCACCATTCACACACGGTCGAAAGCATTTGTCTTTGCCTCTCCTGCTGTGCGGCAATTGTCTACTATTTTACTTTACATTATTCGCCTAGAACAGTCGCCATGAAGACAATCCTTATTGTATACTCGCTGGCTCTGCTGCTATATCAGGCCACCCACCGAATATTTAAGGACCTATCTATACCCTGCTCACTCTTTCGCCTTGCGGTGGGCGACATGGAGCATCGCCAGCGACGGACTACTTGCTTCATCTCACATTGGGCCAAATTACTGCATACTCATGTTTTGCAGCAGCGAGACCCAGGCAGCTTGTGAATAAATTGCTTGTTCTGAAAGAGCGCAGCTCTGGAGAGACTCGAATCAAAGTCGCGCACTATCATCAGGAATCACGCACGATTGCGTGAGCTCAGCAGAAAATCGCAGCTTTGCCATGATGTATTTTGTACAGACATATCTACGCAAACCCTAACTCTGCGGATGGACTTGGACATGGAAGCAACAATGGCAACTTGTGTGGATGGGTCGTGCTTGTGCATAGCACGTAACAACACCCAGACCTTCGCTTGGTCTGCATGCCGAACAGATTGTTCTGTTGCCGAGCGGCGTGGGAAGATTTCGGGTGCTGAGGATATATATGACCACGCAATCGAGTCTCATTTCCCTCATTCAAACGCGATGGCTCCTCGCAAGGCCAGCACTAAAATGCTTCTTAGTCTCGTCGGTGGCGGTTGGGGGAAAGCCATCTCCTCCCCAGACCTCACGGACCCATTGGCTGACATTGCCGACGGCGACAGCATGGCTGTCGATGCAGGTGGGCGTTTATTCCTTTTTTCTTCAAGTCCGGGTGATAACAACCTTACAGAATGTGACGTGGCGTCCGATGAGGCCATTCCCAACATCCCAGACTTTCAGTACTGCAACTTTTGTGCGCAGAAAGCGCAGAGCCTACGATCGTGCTCCTATTGCAAAGGTCGCGTATGCCAGGCGACAGACGCAGAAACCAAGTGCTGCGTTGGCGTGAACGCGCTCGACGACGACGCCTTTGCATGCCCGCATTGCGCACTGGCCCGGGGTCAGAAAGGTTAGTCGGTTCTCTGCAACTTCGCTTTGCACCCTCTCACCCTTGTTTCTATAGAACATATCTATCCACATGGACGGCTCGCTCGCGGCCATTCTAAGATTACATGGCCGCTATTACTCCTGCAGATCAAGCTCGACGGCGATCCGTTTTCCATCGGCTCCATCGAGCAAGACATGAAGCGTGAATATCGGGAGCAGCCAGAGAACGTACGTGTTTTGTGATCCTTCTCAACCCCCCTCCCCCTTGCGCTCATCATTCGCATAGTTTTTGTCTGCGAACATCGACCTTGGGCCCGGGAACGTTGCAGGTACGATCTTGGGCCTGAAGAAGGCGACACGCTTCCTCGGCCGTGCGGATGAAATCGCGGCCCCGGCAAACGCATTCATCGTCATCCAATCGTTTTGCAATCCAGCCACCGGGGGAATATTCTACGGAACATGGAACGACAAGAAGAAATTCGCCACGCTGCCCCACATACTGAACGCATACGTCAAGCTCGAACTCATGGAGCGTCTGAAGGCCAGGCGAGCACAAGTGCCTGCTGCGACATCTCAAGAATCGTGTTTCTTCCGCGAAGATTTCCCGATCCGCGGCGGCTGGACAGGCTTGTTCTTACTCTGCGGCGACTGCGCCTTTTCGTCCCGTACGAGATTCCAAGAGCATATGGACTTGGTGCGAAAGTGAGCGTCATACATGTGCGCAATACGATGAGCAATAGCTAATTCCGCAAACAGCGGTGCCGTTGACTTCATCATCGAGTTCGTGCATGCTTCTGTCGATGTGCAGTACGCACGAAGTTTTGTTCAGAGCATGATTCGAGCTCTCGCGGTCGACAATGTTACCAAATCGAACGAAAACGGCGGCCCTGTGATCTGGTCTGCATTCGTCCGCGCAGTTCGATCGACGATCACGCTTTTCTCTTCGTCGCCGATTCTGCTCGTCTTCAGGGAAAGGGGGCAGCCACAGCCCGAGTGCCGGATGATCTCCGAGCACAACCCTCCGTTCAATGCATGGGGGGTGGTCTTTAGTGAGTGCGGCGGCGAGAGGTGCGGTGGGAAAGGGAACCTTTCGTTGCGAATAGATAAGGAAGCCATTCGCTGTTCCTGTCGGGACTGTGGCTGGAAATCAGCAAGGGTGAAAGAACGCCAAGCAGAGCATGTCGTCCAACGGGTGCATCCGGACATCCCTGGTATATTTTGCCATGCGTTTCCTCCCAGCCCGATGCTCCTTCGCCTTTTCGTAGAATGCAGTGAACAGCGTCGCTGACTGCGCCGTTTGGAGTAATATAATTCGTACTTGCCATTGTCGCGTCCGTAGTTGTCAATTTACGTTATGCTCATGGGTTCTGGTTATGCGACGCCTTTGCTCGCTCATAGTAAGTTCTCGCCGGAAGAATGAAGCCCCAGGTGTATTCTGCCAGGTACGAAGTACAGGCAGCCGTACTACGGATGGCAACTAAGTGCTGTCGCGTCGCCCTTGTCGCCTTTGCTGTGCCTGCCATATTCCCCTTCGCCCATTCATATACAGCAATAAGGGCCAATGTCAGATGAGACAGGCAGTTCTTTGCCAGCGTCGCACACCGCAAGCGAAGAAAAACAGGCAGGATTGGTTAGATCTGAGTATGCGGTAAGCATCGCCCTCAAGGCAGTTGTTTTACGTGATTAAAGTGAGGTGCAATGGGAGACAGTTGACGGAGGCAATGGCAAACCTCTTCTTTTTCGCGTTAACGATGTTAATAGCTTTAGCTCTCTAGAAACCCAGAGGCGACAAAGCGGATGCAATTTTTTGTATTATAACCCTAGATATCTGGGGTCCGAGGAGAAGTGGGCGGGCTGACTGAGGCAGAGTAAACAGCGAGGGAGTGTCGGATTTCATAGGGGAAGTCAGGGTGAACACTCCTCTACGTGGAGACTGTAACGAAGGATGCGGTTAGCACTGCGCGCACCTCGACCGCAAGCTGCTAAAATTCCAGGAGCATCCGAATTCGGTAGGATGTTCATCGCTTTTGTATCCAATGTAGGGTCTAAGGTTTCTACTTCGTCGGCGAGAGCTAAGTTATCCAAAGGGTGGGGCTGCAAATGTGCACAGGGCAGCGGGGCAGCGGGATCAGCCATGCCAAACGAGTGATAGCAAGTTGAAATGAATTCAGATCCTTTGTCACCATTACCCAATGTTTGGAACTCGTATAAATAACTGTCTGGAGTGAGTCATAGACTGCAGGGTGGTGATACACTGACTGGGTACCCAACTCGGAAGCAACGAATAAGAAAATCAGATTTAAGAATACACAGATTGACAGCTGCAGGCGAAGTTTCAAAATACTTTATTTTCAGTGCCCTGACTTCGTCTTCTTCATGGCCTATCGTAACTTCTAACAGGTCACCATCTTCACTTTGGAGGAGGGGCGTCTGCAAAAAGGAAATGTTGCTATCGAAAGGCCATAATAATGAAACTGATGTCGCTGCACATCGTCAACGATGCCATTCATATTCCTACCATTGGCTACATCAACTACCGTACTTTTCACTCTCATGACAATGTCTACATACAATAAAATTTAACAGCATTTCCTACATTAATTTGATCGCAAAATAGCATGGTCAGAAATTGCGCCTTGCGTCGCTCTAGGTGAACAAGTGAGGGTAGCTACCACTCCAGGAACTCACACATCTACCCATATGCTACCTTACTCAATCTGAGTCCACATTTCTAATAGCAGATCCATCCATCCATTCATCTTTCCATCCATCCATTGTCAGGCGATGAGAATTGTGAAATATTCCAACATATATTTCAGTCAAATTTAGCAACGATTACTACCCTTTTATGTAGGGTTTCGCCTAAGCCAATCATAGCCAAATTAGACCAAGCATACAGCAATGACAAACAAAGCACAAGCAGACAATTTCCCCATGCCAAGACCAGCCAAATTTGACCAAGATGATCAAAGTTTACTAGCATAAGTAGACTTTTTGTATATGATTACGCTGGATTTCGCTTGAGGTAACTTATTCCCGCCACTTGACAGGTACATTCCCACACCTATGATGACCATTTCCCATGACTAGTCAAACAGATTCTGACCACTACCAGTCCGTAAAAGTGCTATACATTCTATATGCTAGTAAAGTCAAATAAAGCAAAAATGACTAGACATTTCTCTAGGTTTTCGCCTAATCCAATCGGTTAAAATTACACCTAGACACTGCTTTGACACATCCCAATGCCAGATTTCACTAGACTTTGAACCTAGACATTACATTTTCTAATCAAAGTCAAAAGGAGAATTTGAGCAAAATGACTACGCTTTTCCCTAGGTTTTTCGCCTGATCCAACCATGACCAAATCAGACCAAGCATTCAACAATTACAAACAAAGCACAACCAGAACAATTCCCATGCCAAGATCAATCAAATTTGACCATAACAATCACAAGTCGATCAAAGTACTATATTTTATTTACAAGAGTTTATTCAAGGCAAACAATTCCCGCCACTTGCCAGGGATATTCCCACACCCAAATAGACCATTTCCTATGACCAAGTGAACACCCACAGCTACCGTAATCCTATACTTTTCAATACACTTTGCAACTCAATTTTGGACAAATTGATTACACTTTTTCCTAGGTTTTCGCCTAAGCCAATCATGAGCAAATCAGACCAAGCATTCAACAATAGCAAACAAGACAAGACAAGCCCAATTTCCAAGTCAATATCAGTGAAATGTGACCAAACAATCATAAGAAGACCAAAATGATTAGACTTTGTCTTTAGGAGTTTGCTGAAGGCAACATTTCCCGCCACTTGATTGGTACATTCCCACACCCGGCTAGACCAATTCCCATGACCAAGCCAACACTCAAAGCTACCATAATCCTATACTTTTCAATACACTTTGCAACTCAATTTTGGACAAATTGATTACACTTTGTTTCTAGGTTTTCGCCTAAGCCAATCCTACACCTAAGAAGTGAGAATTATGCTAGACACTTTGACTGAAGCCAATCCAATCCAATCCTACATTTTGCTACACTTTTGACCTAGACTTTTGACTAGATGGAGCAAAATCAATAGTAGACCTTTCGAGGGTTTTGCTAGAAGCTAAATTTAACTACAGACATTTACGAAAGCATTTCCTAAGCTCACCTACACACATTGTCTAATTTGTCTTGAATTTTGGCTTAGATTGAGTTGAAAATTAAATAACAAATGTATGGTTTCAGTACAGTTTTCGGTACTAATGCAGCCATTTTTTTCGAATAATGGGGCATCAAGTCAGCCAATTTATGATAACGAAATCCAAAATAAAAAATGGTCTCCTTTTTGCTGAAGAGGCCAAACTGGTGATTTATGAATAGTAATCTGGAGTCATTCTGATGCTAAGATCAACCAATCATGTGATCAAAGTAAATTCTCATGCCAAGACCATTCAAAGCAAGACCATTTAATTAGATCAGATCAGATCAAAATAAGATACATGAATAGGATTTGCATGGTGAATGAATACACAGTTAGAATTAGCTAAAGAACGTAAAAAAAACACAGCGAAACGCACAGTTAGAATTAGCCAAAGAATGTCAGAGAAACATAGCGAAACACATAGTTAGATTTAGCCAAAGAACGTCAACAAAACACACCAAAACGCACAGTTAGAATTAGGTTTAGAACGTTAAATAAACATGACAAAACACACAGTTAGATTTAGGTTGAAGAAACACCAAACATCACCCCAAACTACGATCAGGAATTGCATGGCAAACACATAGTTAGATTTAGCTTAGAATATGAGCACACATGTCAAGTCAATTTCAAGCCAAATTGGCTAGACTTTTATGTAGGGTTTCGCCTAAGCCAATCATAGCCAAATTAGACCAAGCATACAGCAATGACAAACAAAGCACAAGCAGACAATTTCCCCATGCCAAGACCAGCCAAATTTGACCAAGATGATCAAAGTTTACTAGCATAAGTAGACTTTTTGTATATGATTACGCTGGATTTCGCTTGAGGTAACTTATTCCCGCCACTTGACAGGTACATTCCCACACCTATAATGACCATTTCCCATGACTAGTCAAACAGATTCTGACCACTACCAGTCCGTAAAAGTGCTATACATTCTATATGCTAGTAAAGTCAAATAAAGCAAAAATGACTAGACATTTCTCTAGGTTTTCGCCTAATCCAATCG